>LTDI01000219.1:0-40262 GCA_001654545.1 Fusarium agapanthi
GGGTGTTAGGGTTCATTGGGGGTTGGATCTGGATACGGTTAAAGAGGGGGACTTGGAGAGGATGTATCCTGAGTCGGAGAGGTGGCTGGCTGTTTATAGGGAGTTAAACTCGACAGGGGTTTGGAATAGTCCTTTCACGAAGCGTCTAGGAATTTCTATGCCTATGTAATTAGCGCATCTTCTAAATGTTGAACTGTCATGTCTGATTTGTTAAACTATACACAAATGTCCAAGGGCATAAAGGATCTTCTCAGCCCGTTTCCTATTCAAAGAACATGGAAGGCCTATAGGATATGTAAAATAATAATTAAAAAGAAAAAGTCCTTGCACTTTTAGACCTATAAACTATAGTCAAAAACTATTATAATAAGAGAATATCATTAGACCTATAACCTGTTGGAAGAAGCTCACCCAGGATCTCCTGAGGAAGACATCCTTGCAGTAAACCATCCTCGCCATCCTTTTCCTTGGAGTCCAACAGAAAGAAGCAATCTCCAATAACTTCATACGAAGGCTCTGAATTGATTTCGATCCTACCAATCGGCCGCAACACAAACGGACTGTTACCACCTGGCAGAAGTCTTATCTCATCCCCTACTACCATTGATGCTGGTCCAAACCCCATCCTGTGGTCTACTGTAATGAAAAACACCCTCCCTTCAGTGGTAAGCCTCATCTCCGTGTCGAATAACTTCATGTCATACAACTCAGCATCGAACACAACTCCCTTAGACAAAAGCCTTTTCCAAAGCTCGCCATGCACCGCTGGATTCATATCACAGAGCTGGGGTAGTAGGCAAGATCCAAACCAGTTCTGCACTAGTCTGATCTCAGGTTGACCAAGTCGGCGAAACTTCCCAGGTGACTCCTCATATATGTCCCCAACAAGAGCTCTAACAAAACTCACAGCAAAATCTGGCTCTATTAGCTTCTGCGCAAATAGTACCCACTGACTGATCGTAGAAATGCGGGAGGCCTGATCAACCCAGGTGAGCAGCCTCTCAGTACACTGGCCGACAGTAGCAATGAACTTCGAGCTTATATGAAAGGCATCTTTGCTTTCCCCGAATACTTCATGTTGTTTTTCACTCCTGAATTTCAGAAAGTGTTCGTTGTAGAGGGATACTTTTGGTTGGCCGTTATCTCTCAGATGTCGCATCCATGTCGCCGAGTCCATGAAAACAACAGCCTTTGAAAAGATCGCCGCATAGTCATCATAAGTGGTGCTGAGATTCTTGTTGCGGTGTAAGTTTATAAGACCTCTGCAGGCATCTTTGGCCCGCTGCACTTCTTGAAATGCACCAGGCTGAGTCCAAAGGCTCAGAACTCCTGAAGCCAAACGCATTAGATGAGAAAGTTGATTTAGCAGCCCCCCATTGACAGGTGTTCCCTGGCCAGAATCAAATGTCATATAAACGTCCAAATTCCGGTCTTTATGCACGGCGTCAGTTGCTTCCAGCGTCAGTGACCACAGCGTCTGATGCGTGATTGACCTCGATCGGCAAATCTCAGCAAAAAACGTGTTTCTGATGTGCCCTGTCATTGTATAAAATGCCATGTGCGTGTCCATAAACCAATTCGGAGCAGCACTCTTAGATGTGATAGTCTCGATAGTGGGGTGCTCGCAAGTCTTTACCACGGTCTCCTCTTTCTCTTGGTCCGATATGAGTAAATATTTTGTTTTGCACCGCTCTGTTTCGAGATACTGCACCTTCTTCAGCCAAATTTCAAGGACCCTTCTGCAATGAATCATCGAGGCCTGCTTTGAGAAGGGATGATGCTTTCTTAACGAGGGAGCTTTGGGAGGGGGATTGGGGTGCTGGGAAGACGGCGCCGAGGGGAGGACAGGCTTTTGCGTCGATGAGCGTGAAGTACACAGCAGCTAAAGCTGCAATTTTAGAAAGATAGGGCATTATCAAAAGAATGAGAAGCCAGCGAAGGATGGTTTGTATGTAACCCTCATGATTGATATGTTGGGGGCTTTACTTACATACACGTCACATCAGCCTGACGATCTTGAGCTTCTCGGATTCCAATGCGCAAATCCTCTCAGCCCTCAAGGCTGAAAAGTCTCAGTATGTTTTGTATATAGCATCTTGGCTTTAATCTCGGACAGTGAGTGCGAGCCGAATGAGGAAAAAGAACTGTTTTGGAAGGATCTAGCGTCTGACTGCGTCTACGATCTGAGTCCGAGGTTGGAGTCCGACCGGGCCAATTGAAGACGAGGGGGAGTTGCGTGGAAGGATTGGAGCTATGGTGGGGTCTGCTGTAAGGCTAAGGCGCTGGGGGTGATCTGAGGGGAGTGGTTATCGTGGATATTGACAGCCGTTGGGTTTTGTTTCTTTTTTCAATTACTTGTTTCGACGGTTTCATTTCAAGTTTAATTTTATGCGTATTGACTACTCTTAGCATGAAAGTAAAGGGTCTAACACCCAATCTATCCCCCTTTTATCATTGCTGGCACCCTCTGCAACCACTTAGGTATACGGCGCGCCACCTTGCTGTCTATCATAACCCGAGCTAACACCAGAAGCAATATCGCAATTTATTATCCGTGTCAATAAATGGAACAGCAAAGTTCCATCATGAATCACTACAGTATCATCATAGCTATCCGGGTATACCCTTAATCAGCTTCGCCTCATCCTCATAGCTGCTGCGCCCCAATCCATTTAGAACCCCCGGATCCTAGCGCCTGTCCAGCAAATAAGCTTCATATACACTGCCGAGGGGCTCTGTAAGCACAGCGTCAAGATCAAGCAAAGATCATCCATCCACACTGCGGGGAGAAGGATTCAGCCTAGGCCCCTACAATTACAGCGGGCACCCAAGCAAATAAAGGCACCACGTTCACCCACCAAGCTCCTTTCATTTCTTGGGCTCGGACTCTCGGTCTCGGACTCTCTCAACAACTGAAGTTGAACATCAGTCCTAAGACAGAATTACGTTACTAGTGACCTCATGAATTCAGTTCCGTCGCAATCACCGCCCAAGGCTTCAGGCCGTAAGGGTAGTAAGAAGGTTCGCACTGGCTGCATCACCTGCAAGTTCGTAACTCATTCACTCACGTGTATCGTTCACTAACAATTCTACAGAATTCGCAAAGTGAAATGTGATGGTAAATAAACGCATCTCTCTATCCAGTCTTCTTCTAACAATATGCAGAAGGCAAGCCTTATTGTCTACGATGCATCAAAACAGGTCGTCGATGCGACGGCTACCGTCCCTCCCCCAACTCCTCCCCAGAACCTACATCACTCTCCCCGGCACCAGGCTTCGACTCCCCCCAAGAAGTACGCGCCTTCGACCACTACCGCCTACGCACTGCAAAAGTCCTCTCCGGTCCCCTTGATGCTAGTTTCTGGGGCGGCGTGGTTCTCAAGATGAGTTCCACCGAGCCAGCTGTTCGGCACGCCATTCTCGCTATTAGCAGTCTACATGAGGCTGTTCAGGTCAAGAGTAGGAGTCTGAAAGAGATTGATACGAGGTTTGCGTTTAGGGAGTATGGAAATGCGATTACGTCGCTGAGGAATTGGGGGCAGAGGAGTGAGCCGTCTGTTGTGCCGTTGCTTGTTTGTGTGTTGTTTATTTGTGTTGAGTTCTTGATTGATCGCGATACAGCGGCGCAGATGCATATCTGTCAGGGACGACATATTCTCTCTACGCTTGGTGATGGGAGATCACCGGCTATGGAGATGATTAAGCATTCTCTTGTGCCTCTCTATGCGCGACTCAGTCTCTCCAGCTTTCTCTTTGGTAGTCGACCAGCGCCTATTCCTGCGCATCTACGCAGCTGGAGCCACATGCCTGCGGTGTTCGCCACCATTGAAGAAGCTCGATATGCGCTCTATCTTCTTCTAGATGACGCACTACAGTTCAGTACAAGCGCCCGAGCTCCGATTTACAATCCAAATCCCGAACCTGAAGAGATCCGAAAGCTTCAGAATGAGCAGCAACGTCTTCTCTCACAAGTGAGTCGCTGGCACGCCGCCTTCACCGTCACCACATCAATGAGTCCTCAATCTGCTTCTCTCGAAAACTCGCTCAACGTCCTGCATATTTATCACCAGTCAACTCTCATCTGGGTTTCCACTGCCCTCGACACAGGCGAGACAAAGCTCGATCAGTTCATACCCAACTTTGCAAGCATCATCACTCTCGCATCAACCATCATCAGCTCCGTCCCCTCCAACGCAAAACTCGAGCCGTTTAGCTTCGAGACAGAGGTCATACCGCCTGTGTACTGGACAGCTATGAAATGTCGTCATCCGCTCCTGAGACGCGCAGCGCTCAAGCTCTTGACGCGGAACCAGATGCGCAACCGTAGAGAGAATCTCTGGCATGCACGCGAAACAGCCGTCATCGCAGCGAGAAGCATCCAGATTGAGGAGTCAGATTTCGACTACCCTCTCGATCTGGACTTTACAATGGATCCCTTCATCGCTCCTAGTCCCAGCGGTTTGAGTGAAGTATCCGCTGAAGCGAACGCTGCATTCGACCTCTTTACTTGTGATCCCAAGAAGATCAAAGTCGATATCTCAAAACCTCCAAGTTTACCTCCCCCGCCGCTTTCGTTCAGCGATCCAACACCTGAGGAAATCCTCTCCGGCTCACCGTGCAGTTTGGCGTCGAGTCGCTCATCTCCTACTCCGACGCCCGAACCAGTGTCGCCGATATCAGCAGCGCTTGAAGGTATCCAACACCTCGATTCTACAGGGCTCAAGTCCGCGAATCTCGAGTCGCCGTATGATGTTTCGGAGAGTAAAAGGATTAAGAATGCGCTCATTGGACCCGCGGATGATGGTGGCATTTGGGTTACGTTCTTCAGGGACCCTGACCCCGGGGAGACGTCGTGGAAGGTTACGAGGGAATTTTTGAGATGCTGAAGTATTTTACGAGTGATATTATTGAATTGGAAGTTGATGGATATGCTGTTACGCAATATATACCCATGTTTTGTTTGTTTATAGACTGCGTTGTTTCATGCGCCAAACGATGAATTTCCTAGAGCTCGACTGTTGACTTCTTTACAAAGTGCATCAGTTCGACCTCACCGTGCATCTTGGTTGTGTTCTTCGTGACTAATTGCCAAATTAAATAGTACTAGAACAACCATTCTATATAGTCAGGTTAGTTCCTTTCTGGGTGAAAATATCTCTTTTGTGTCTGGTTGAACTTCATGTTGGCTTGAGGCAGCTACCCTAAATGAACAGTCAATACGGAAATTTGCGCCTCAAATTCACGAGACTCTAGGATAAAAAAACTTCTATTACTCAAATCATGATCATTAATGTTTATTTAGACTCGTATCCCACTATTAACGGCTCGCTTGCCTTTGCATTGTAAGAAACAGTCTCCAATGCACGTAGTACTTTCCACTCAAGATGGAGTGAATTTGGTTGGCGAGAGACGAAACTGACGTCGAACAACGAATCTCAAGCGAGTGCTCTCAAATTCACATCGTTTCGTTTGTAAATGCAAATTTTTATCAATTCTGGGTATCATTATGTGCTGTAATCCTATTATCAACCTCTAGCAGTCTCCCGTCTCGCAGACTCTGCCATCAACTTTCTTCTCTTATTCCTCTCATCCTGCTCAGCCAATACCCTTGCCGTTAACGATGCCGCAAATTCATTGTTAATACCACTGATCCTGGCATCATCTGACTTCTTATCCTTCACAGCCTTGTCCTCCTTCTCCACATCATCGCCCTTGCGCTTCTTCTTCTTTTCCGACTTGTCCTTCTTGAGGGTATGTGTAAGCCCTTGGCTCTTGAGGTTCTCGATTCTCTTCTCCAATCGCTCGATGTCGGCTTCAGAGTTTGCAAGAAGTGGAATGATGTTGTCTTGCTCGAATTCGGCGCCGCACTCTGGACACGCCTTTTCTTGGATCTCCTTCATAGCGACATCGGCAAAGACATGTCCGCAGGGTACCAAGTAGACAGACTTGACAGCAGGGCCAAGCTCCTTCATGGAGATGGGGCACACCCACTTGTCACCGTTCTTGGAAACCTTCAGCTTCGCCACATCTCGTAGTGACTTGATACCCAGGCTCGCGGGGGTGACGTCGACTGGTTCATCGGAGGGCATAAGACCCTTGATAATCGCTTCGTAATTGTACAGTCGGCCGCGCCAGTCGGAGACAAGAGTATCGACGTCGAGGAATTCACCGCTGAGAGCGCAGTGAGCCCAGGCGTGGGAGAGTGATTCAAGGGCTGTCGCTTTCAGTTCGGATGTTGTGGGAGCGCGCGCGGCATTCTTGACAAGTTCGCGACGCTTGGGGATGGACCCGCCGTCGTTACCCATGATTGATGAGTTGAGAATGCCGCGTAATCGTGGAAATTGATGGATCCGGGAGGTAGTATAGGCGCAGTGATTCGGGATCCGTATTGACAAGGATTGACTGCACGAGAAAAAGAGATAGGCGTGGGAGAGGTGTATGTGGATGAATGAGTTGAGAGTTCTGGAAGACTGAGGCGATTCCTCGAACTGAGTCGAGATGGCGCTTATCGATAAGGATAAGGATAAAGACGATCCAAGCTTGAAGTAGCGGGACAGTGTGAACGTGGGTCGTACGGTACGATTTGCAACATTGAGTACAGCGCTTTCCTTCACACAATCACTAATAAAGCTCAGTGACAGATATCTAATAATATGTCTTCATAAATCTGAGTTTTTGTGCTTGTTTTAAAACAGGGTTTCCTTTAAAACTTCTCCAGAAAGAAGCTGTTTGAATCTCACTGATCAGTATTCGCACTGTAATGACACCTCGTTAGCGCTCCACCGCTGGCCCGCCATTTCCAAACTTGATCCATCTAATGACCTCCGCCCGACCCAAGCTCATCAACCTCCAACTTCAACCTCCCTGGTGCTACGCACCTATCTTAATACCACCCCGGTCGTTACCCTCGAAGGCGCTCAACTGAACTGAGCGTCTCCCCCCAATTTTTGTATTTTGGAAACGTCTCGGCCGACTTCACAACAAGCAACACGTGCACGCGCTGCCTCGCTCGAAGCTTACTTACGATCTCACCCTCCACCTCGTACGCTCCTCTACGAAAACGCCCGACTGCGATCGAGCGCTCGATGGTCAAGTACATGCGACGTTGATCGCTCTCACACCAGTGCCGCGACGGCATCATGGCGCAAGTACAGCAGGTCGCCCTGGACCGGCTGGACAACATCTCCCGCGCTCTAAAATCAAGGTTGGTTTCATCATGTGACGGTTGGTAGGGCAAAGGGGTCTAATATTCCCACAGAACGAGCGATGATTTGCGAAAACGATCTGCCGTGCAGCTTCGCGAGCTTGTAGCTGTCTGCCATCGAGACCTTAGCCCCGAGCAATTCCAGGTTTTCTACAACTCAGTCAACAACAGGGTCACACAGCTCATTACACATGGGAACGACTCGTCCGAGCGACTCGGAGGCATCTATGCCCTCGATGCGCTCATCGATTTCGAGGGTGTCGACGTCGGTGTCAAATACACGCGTTTCACACAGAACCTCAAGACCATTCTCCGAGGCAAGGACATCAACCCTATGCAACCGGCAGCGATCGCGCTCGGAAAATTATGTCGCCCCGGCGGCGCGATGATATCAGAAGTGGTGGACTCAGAGGTTAATACCGCTCTCGAGTGGCTACAGAACGACCGCATCGAGGAACGAAGATATAGCGCTGTACTCGTCCTCCGCGAACTGGCCCGTAGTGCCCCGACACTGATGTATCAGTACATCCCGACAATCTTCGACTGGGTCTGGATAGGACTCCGAGACCCTCGACAGCTTATTCGGGCGACGTCAGCGGAGACAGTTAGCGCCTGCTTCCGTATCCTTCGCGAACGAGATCAGGAAATGAAACAAGTATGGATGGATAAGATCTATAACGAGGCGAGATCCGGTTTAAAGGTGAACACTGTCGAGTCGATTCATGGCTCGTTACTAGTGTTGAAGGAATTGCTCGAGCAGGGAGCTATGTACATGCAGGAGCATTATCAGGAAGCATGCGAAATCGTTTTCAAACACAAGGACCACAGAGACCCGACTATTCGAAAGACCGTGGTTCTTTTGATCCCAGACCTCGCCAGCTACTCGCCAGCTGACTTTGCGCACGCTTGGCTGCACAAGTTCATGGTATACCTGTCCGGCATGCTGAAGAAGGACAAGGAGCGTAACGATGCTTTCCTCGCCATTGGTAACATCGCCAATTCGGTGAAAAGCGCTATTGCTCCGTACCTCGATGGAGTCTTGATCTACGTGCGCGAAGGTCTCAGCCTCCAGTCCCGCAAGAGAGGTTCAGTCGACCCTGTCTTTGACTGCATCAGTCGTCTTGCCGTTGCTGTTGGTCAGACCCTCAGCAAATACATGGAGGCACTCTTGGATCCTATCTTTGCGTGCGATCTCACCCCCAAGCTCACACAGGCTCTCGTCGATATGGCCTTCTACATTCCTCCCGTCAAGCCGACCATCCAGGAGAGACTACTTGATATGCTCAGCGTAGTTCTCTGCGGTGAACCGTTTAAACCGCTTGGCGCTCCACAACCGAATACTCTCAGCTCAGTCCCGATTATTCCCAAAGACGCAAAAGACCCCCACGCTTACGAGCACCGAAGGGCTGAGGTCAAGTTGGCGCTCAATACTCTCGGTAGCTTCGACTTTTCAGGACATGTTCTGAACGAGTTTGTCCGAGACGTCGCGATCAAGTACGTTGAAGACGAGGATCCAGAAATCCGTGAGGCAGCGGCCTTGACATGCTGCCAATTATACGTTCGCGATCCAATTGTCAACCAGACGAGTTACCATGCGCTTCAGGTTGTGGGCGACGTGATTGAGAAACTTCTCACCGTCGGAGTCTCAGACCCTGAACCGAATATCAGGCGGACAGTTCTGGCGGCTCTCGACGAACGATTTGACAGACACTTGGCCAAGGCTGAGAACATTCGTATCCTGTTCTTTGCGCTCAATGACGAGGTCTTCTCGATCAGAGAAGTCGCCATCTCTATTATCGGCCGCTTGGCCAGATACAACCCAGCATATGTTATTCCTTCACTACGAAAGACTCTCATCCAGATGCTTACTGAGCTCGAGTTTTCCGATGTCGCCAGGAACAAGGAGGAGAGCGCAAAGCTGTTGAGCCTCTTGGTTCAAAACGCGCAATCTATCATCAAGCCTTATGTCGAGCCCATGATTTCAGTACTTCTTCCCAAAGCCAAGGACAGCAACCCCTCTGTTGCTGCTACCATTCTCAAGGCCATTGGTGAGCTTGCGACTGTGGGCGGTGAGGATATGATGTCGTACAAGGACCGACTGATGCCAATCATTCTCGATGCGCTACAAGATCAGAGCTCCAACGCAAGACGAGGTGCCGCTCTCCATGCTCTGGGACAGCTTGCGAGCAATTCAGGATACGTCATTCAACCTTACATCGAATACCCACAGCTGCTCGAGATTTTGCAGAGCATCATCCGAACCGAAGGACAACAAGTACCCCTGCGACAGGAGACAATTAAACTGATGGGTATTCTTGGCGCTCTGGATCCTTACAAACACCAGGTAAATCTGGCGAATTGGCGAAAATTGACGCAACTATTGACACCAGATCAGGCCGAGGAACGAACCCCCGATTCCCGACGTGGCGAGGCCAACCAACTAACAGACATTTCTCTCATGATGAC
This sequence comes from Fusarium agapanthi, assembly GCA_001654545.1. NCBI lineage: Eukaryota > Fungi > Ascomycota > Sordariomycetes > Hypocreales > Nectriaceae > Fusarium > Fusarium agapanthi. Next base: position 9,671 of record LTDI01000219.1, read on the forward strand.
CGGATTGACGCCCTCTAACAAAGAGTACTTCCCGACTGTTGTAATTAATGCTCTTCTCCAGATCCTAAAGGACTCTTCGTTGGTCCAGCACCACGCGGCCGTCATTGAAGCCATCATGAACATATTCCGCACCCTTGGCTTGGAGTGTGTGTCCTTCCTTGATAGAATCATACCCGCATTCCTACAGGTGATACGATCGGCGACCTCTACGAGACTCGAGTCTTACTTCAATCAACTGGCCACCCTCGTCAGCATCGTGCGACAACACATACGAAATTACCTACCGTCAATTGTCGAGATCCTGCAGGAATACTGGCATACCTCACCTTCACTACAGACTACAATTCTGTCCCTGGTTGAGGCCATTTCGAGGTCGCTCGAGGGCGAATTCAAGATTTACCTGGCTGGGCTGCTACCACTGATGCTTGGTGTTCTCGATAAGGATACTTCTGCCAAGCGCACACCCTCAGAGAGGGTGATGCACGCCTTCTTGGTGTTTGGCGCAAGCGCCGAGGAGTACATGCATCTCATCATTCCCGTCATCGTCAGGACATTCGAGAAGCAGGGACAGCCTACATTCATCAGAAAGCAGGCCATCGATACGATCGGCAAGATCTCTCGCCAAGTGAACCTTAACGACTTTGCTGCGAAGATCATCCACCCTCTTACACGCGTCTTGGACATGGGTGAGCCTGTCCTCCGTACCGCTGCTTTAGATACGCTCTGTGCGCTCATCCAACAGCTGGGCAAAGACTATCTACACTTTATGGGTACTGTCAACAAGACCATCAATCAGCACCAGATCCAGCACTCCAATTATGAGCTACTTGTGAGCAAGCTTCAGAAGGGAGAGGTGCTGCCACAGGACTTGAGCTCCGCAGCTGGCTTTGCCGATGGCGCAGACGAGACTCCTTTTGCGGACCAAGGCACCAAAAAGCTGGAGATGAATGCTATTCATTTGAAGGCTGCTTGGGACACTAAGGGCAAATCCACAAAGGAGGATTGGCAAGAGTGGCTGCGACGCTTCAGTACAACGTTGCTCACCGAATCACCAAACCATGCTCTCCGAGCTTGCGCCAGCCTCGCCAGCGTGTATCTACCTCTGGCTCGAGAGCTCTTTAACTCAGCGTTCGTATCTTGCTGGAGTGAGCTTTATGAACAGTTCCAAGACGAACTCATCCAGAACATCGAGAGCGCTATAAAATCCGAGAACGTGCCACCTGATCTGCTTGGCCTCCTACTCAACCTCGCCGAGTTTATGGAGCATGACGACAAGGCTTTGCCGATCGACATTCGAGTTCTCGGTAGGGAGGCAGCTCGCTGTCACGCGTACGCAAAGGCCTTGCACTACAAGGAACTCGAGTTCCTGCAAGACCAGAGCAGCGGCGCAGTCGAGGCCCTGATCGTTATCAACAATCAGCTCCAACAGTCCGATGCTGCTATCGGTATTCTCCGCAAAGCTCAGCTGTATAAGGAAGGCATCCAACTGCGGGAGACTTGGTTCGAGAAGTTGGAGCGTTGGGAAGAGGCGCTGGCGTTTTATGAAAAGCGTGAGGAGGAGGTGCCTGAGGATCAGGCGATTCCCGTGGACATTGTCATGGGTAAGATGCGTTGTTTGCATGCTTTGGGAGAGTGGGAGGCTTTGGCTTCATTGACTGGCAGCACTTGGGCCAACTCTACGCCTGAGGTTCAGAGAATGATTGCTCCTCTTGCTACGGCTGCTGCATGGGGTCTGAATAAGTGGGATTCCATGGACAACTATCTTTCATCGCTCAAGAGATACTCGCCCGATCGATCTTTCTTTGGTGCCATTCTGGCACTCCATCGCAACCAATTCCGCGAGGCGATCGCATGCGTTCAGCAAGCTCGTGAAGGCCTGGATACCGAGTTGAGTGCGCTGGTTAGTGAGTCGTACAACCGAGCATACCAGGTCGTCGTTCGAGTACAGATGCTTGCCGAGCTTGAAGAGCTCATCGTCTACAAGCAATGTGACGAGAAGAAGCAGGCCATCATGCGACGAACCTGGGAAACTCGACTGAAGGGTTGTCAGAGGAACGTTGAGGTTTGGCAGCGCATGCTGAGACTACGGGCCATAGTGATTGCACCGACGGAGAATATGCACATGTGGATCAAGTTTGCCAACCTTTGCCGCAAGTCTGGACGCATGGGACTGGCTGAGAAGTCGCTCAAGCAACTCATTGGAACCGACGCTCCTCTCATATCAACAATTCCGTATTGGAATGAGCAGCGACAGCCATCATCCAACCCCAGAGCTGCACCAGCCGCACAGGTCATCTATGCAGTGCTCAAGTACCAGTGGGAGCTTGGACAGCAGCTGCCCGTCAACAAGAAGGGCAATATTCCGGAGAAGACACTGTATTGCCTGCGCAAGTTCACCAATGATGCTGCGCATCGTCTTGAGGTTGCCAGGGCCCACCTCGCTGCCCAAGCTGGTAACGATGTCAACATCACTGGCGACTACGGATTCCAGAACCCGATGGATCCTACTCTCATTAGCCCACATACCTCACGAGCGCTGTATGACCAAACAGTCCTCCTGGCCAAGTGCTATCTGCGCCAGGGAGAGTGGCTGATTGCGCTCAACAAGGATGATTGGCAGTACACTCAGGTTCAGGATATTCTCCTGTCTTACTCTCAGGCGACCAAGTACAATCCTCGATGGTACAAAGCCTGGCATGCTTGGGCGCTGGCCAACTTTGAGATTGTGCAGACACTTGCAGCCGGAAATGAAGGACACTTGTCGAAAACAGATCACAACATGGTGATTGATCACGTTGTTCCCGCTGTCAAGGGCTTCTTCAAGTCCATTGCACTTTCACAGGGAAGTTCGCTACAGGATACTCTTCGACTATTGACACTCTGGTTCACTCACGGTGGAAGTGCAGATGTCAATGTGGCCGTTACCGAAGGTTTTGCGAACGTCAGCGTCGACACATGGCTCGAAGTCATTCCTCAACTGATCGCCCGCATCAACCAGCCTAACAAGCGAGTTCAGCAATCGGTGCACAACCTTCTTGCAGATGTCGGACGAGCTCATCCTCAGGCTCTGGTCTATCCTCTCACTGTCGCCATGAAATCTTGGCAGAACACGCGTAGATCTCGTTCTGCAGCTCAAATTATGGATAGCATGAGACAGCACAGCGCAAACCTGGTCGCCCAAGCTGATACGGTCAGCCATGAGCTGATCCGCGTGGCTGTCTTGTGGCATGAGCTCTGGCACGAGGGACTGGAGGAAGCTTCGCGGTTGTACTTTGGTGATAGCAATATCGAAGGCATGTTTGCAACACTGGCGCCTCTTCACGAACTTCTGGAGCGTGGACCCGAGACTCTACGCGAGATCTCTTTTGCACAGGCTTTCGGCCGCGATCTTAAGGAGGCACAAGACTGGTGCCGACAGTACGAGACAAGCCAAGACGTCAACGACCTGAACCAGGCGTGGGATCTGTATTATCAGGTATTCCGCAGAATAAGTAGGCAGCTACCTCAGGTGACCACCCTGGAGTTGACGTACTGCTCACCCAAGCTTCTTAACGCGAAGAACCTGGACCTGGCAGTTCCAGGAACATACAAGAGCGGACAGCCCATCGTGAGGATAATGTCCTTTGACACAACGTTTAGTGTTATCAACTCTAAGCAACGTCCACGAAAGCTCAACGTCAACGGCAGTGACGGCAAGTCGTACGCGTTCCTGCTAAAGGGCCACGAGGATATCCGACAGGACGAACGAGTTATGCAGCTGTTCGGCCTGTGCAACACGCTCCTGGCCCACGACTCGGAATGTTTCAAGCGCCACCTCAACATCCAGCGCTACCCTGCCATCCCGCTCTCGCAGAATAGCGGTCTGCTCGGGTGGGTTCCCAACAGCGACACCCTGCACGTTCTTATTAGGGAGTATCGTGAGAGTCGCAAGATCCTGCTCAACATCGAGCACCGCATCATGCTCCAGATGGCGCCTGACTACGATAACCTCACCTTGATGCAGAAAGTCGAGGTGTTTGGTTATGCGCTCGACAACACCACGGGACAGGACCTGTACCGTGTTCTCTGGCTCAAGTCAAAGTCTTCTGAGGCCTGGCTTGAGAGACGAACCAACTACACCCGTTCTCTCGGTGTCATGTCGATGGTAGGATACATTCTGGGACTGGGCGATCGTCATCCTTCCAACTTGATGCTTGACCGCGTCACTGGAAAGATCATACACATCGATTTCGGTGATTGTTTCGAGGTGGCGATGAAGAGAGAGAAATACCCGGAGAGGGTTCCTTTCCGACTCACTCGCATGCTGACCTATGCTATGGAGGTTAGCAACATTGAGGGTAGCTTTAGAATCACATGCGAGAACGTGATGAGGGTTCTGCGAGACAACAAAGAGAGCGTCATGGCTGTTCTTGAAGCGGTAAGTTAAACCCCCTCTCCTCATTGATCCATCTTATACTGACTGACATTCACAGTTCATCCATGATCCTCTCCTTACATGGCGTCTCACAAATGCCGCGTCCCCCACAGGCCCCAACTTCAACTCGGACCACGACACAGCCATGCCCGTCCCCGGCGGCGTCCGCGCACGTCGCCAGTCCATCCTCGACAGCGACGTCGCACCCTCTGAACTCCTCAACGCGCCCGAACCATCAATCCAGACCCGCGCACGCGCTCGAACAAACAGTTCAGCAGCGGCGGGTGAAGCCATGACCAACGGCGGTGCACCAGAGGTGGAGAGCCAGAACGCGAGGGCGGTGGAGGTGCTGGACCGCGTGCAGCAGAAGCTTACGGGTCGGGACTTCAAGAACAACGAGGAGCTGGATGTCATTGCGCAGGTCAACAAGTTGATCATGGAGGCTACGAAGCTGGAGAATCTGTGCCAGCACTACATAGGATGGTGCAGCTTCTGGTAAAATTCTACAGAGAAGAGAGACTTGCTGAGATGGATGGAGCGGGGGGGAATGTTATTTGCTTCAAGGTGCGGGAGTTGGGGGGGTTGTTGATATCAGGAACGTTTTCTTCTTTCTTGGACGTTACAAAATATTCTCATGCATGTATAATACGAGCATTGAACCGAGTCGTGTTGTATTTCTATCTTAATCAACATTGTGTGTTCCCAACATTCTAAACCCTCTCTGCTCCCTGCTCCCTGTCTATAGTTCATCGCGAGATCTGGGCTTCTTGGGCTGGCTCCCAACATCCCATCTCGAAAAGTCACAAGCAGCAGGCGTACCAATCTCCATCCTGTAAACACACTTCTCACTCTCACTAACCCTCCACAACTCCTCCGTCTCCGCACATCCCAGCCAAACATCCGTTCTCCTCTGCGGTCCATTCCAGCACTGCTGACCATCCTCATACCTCAGCACCATCCTCTCACCCCTCCCAAGACTCTTGCCATCGATCCTATCCTCCTCATCCGCCATTTCTCTATCAATACGCTTGAAATTTCCCATGTTGCTCTGGCCATGGCCCTTCTTGGATTTCTGCTTGGTGCTGCCTAGCCAGCATTGCTCGTAGGTGTACTCGCCTGCCTCGAGGGTGACGCACTTGTCCTTGAGGGCGCGGAAGATATCGTCGGGACCGTAGTCAAAGTCGAGATCGGCTTGCTCGACGTCGAGGGTGGACTTTTTGTCGGAGAGGTCGCGTTTGGCGGCGTCGACGGCTTCGCGGGCGGTGCGGACGAGGGTGGATTCTTTACCGGGGGATGAGTTGTCGGCGAGGATGCCGTTGGTGATGGCCCAGACGCGGAGGTTGTCGAGAGAGTTGTGGATGAAGGCTCGGACGGGAGGAGGGAGGTAGGCCTCGAAGTTGTAGACTAATCTGTTAGCAAAGAATACACCGTCTTGTGGGAGAGTTGACTTACGGATATCAGTATCGCTTTCCTCACCCTCCTCGAACTCACTCCAGTTAACACCGCCATTCTCCCCATCCTCCTTGAGAACACTCAAAACATCCTCATCGCTAACAACCTCCTCCTTGCTCTCCGCCCGACGAGCCGAGTAATCCTCAAAAGACCGAATCGCCGCCTTGACACCCTCGTCATTGAAGTTGGGATTATAGTCAGTCTTGAACTTTGTCAAAAGCTCCTCAAGTTCGCCAACTCGCTCCTTGAGGGCATCACGCTGGGTAACGACCCTGTCCAGCGTATCCCTAAGCTCATTGACGCGTGTCTTTGCAAGACCAACCAGAACACCAAGCTTTCCAGCGCCAGGGCCCTCGCGGACAACCTTTCCCTTATCTTGCTGTTCAGCGTCACGGTGCTTCTGCGCCAGTTCCTCTTTCTTGACCTCCAGCGCCGCAATCTCCCTCTTGAGATCCTCCACCTTCTTCTCGACCTTTTGTCTTAGATCCTTTGCCTCGCTGACCATCTTGCCTCTCTTCATCGCTGCCTTCTGCAAGGCCTTCTTCTTCTCATCCTCCAATCGCCTGTACTCCTTTCCGATCTCGGCACATTTGTTCTCGCACTTGACACCGCCTACACCAGAGTACTCCTCTGACCCATCGCAGCAGAGCTCGTAGTCGCACACGCCGTCGTTGACGTAGAGGAAGGGAACGTACATCCCAATGTGGCCCTTGTTCTCGCACCAGAAGCCGGGCAGGGCGTTGGTGGTGTTTGTGGTGCCGGTGATGGAGCCGGCGAGAGGTTGTTCAGGGGAGAGAGGATCGAGGTTGGCGCAGGCAGCGGTGCCTGGTTCATCGGAGCCATCGGGGCAATCGCACGTGTTGTCATTGACTCGGTCAAGACTCAATTTGATCGCTGCATTGGTGATGCAAGAGAATTCATTGCGCTGGTAGTGAGAAGCAACTAAAGCACCACCTGTTAGCTCCCCAAAGCTTCGCTTCATGATCACAGGCATTCTTACATTCTGGGCCAACACCTCTGGGCACACTGCCAGCAGCAGCCAGGGTAAAAGCGTAGATAGCGCCCAGAAGCGCCAGAGAATTCGGGTGTTGCATTGCTTCTGGTGGTTTTGTGTAATGGGCTCCAGAAGAGGAATTGGAGGTTGGAGTTGGCCAGGTCAGCTATAACTTACTTTAGGGGACAGGGGAGCATTCCAGAGGGAGGTCTCCACTGTAAAAGCTCCCCTGGGCGGTAAATGTTCGGGAGGAGCTGAGACGCGGAAGTAAATCCGTGCCTGGGAGAGGAAGGGCACTAAAGGTGGGGGGGGACGAGAAAAAAGAACAAGAACTAAACTAAACCCCTCCAACACCAGCAAAACTGTGACGCATCATCACCATCTACACATTCGCTTCCTTAGACTCTAGTCAATCAATATGGCGCCCAACGATGAAGAGTCTCGCAAGGCCCTCGCTATACTCATAGCAACAGCCACAGCCCTCCTCGAACAACTCCAATCAACACTCACCACCATCCAACACAACCCACAAACCCCAACAACACCCTCCTCCTCCCCCGAAACAACCTCCATAAACGCCCTATCCCTCGCCCGCGACACATCCCTCCTCATCCGCGCCCACTCCACCAAAATCTCCCTCCTAATAATAAACGAGCCCTTCACCCCCAGCGCCATCAGCACCGTGATCCGCGAGCTCATAAAGGGCCCCATCCCCGGCCTCGCCACCGCCGCGCAAGCCTGCACCCCCGATCTCTACACCAGCGTCGTGCGGAAAGAGCTAGCGTACCGCTGCCAGAAAGTCCTAGTTGAGCTGTGGGGTTTGCTGAAGCGTGTTCCGGATGATGGCAAGGTTATACCTGCTATGGAGAGGAGTGGCAGTAAGGGGAGTCTGGTTTTGACGGGGAAGCTTTGGGATGCGTGTGACGAGGTTGTTAAGCTTGCGGATTTGGGGGTTGGCGGGTTTTATGTTAGGAAGGCGGAGGAGTGGAGGGATACGCTGAAGGATGTTATGGAGGAGTTGAAGGAGTGGGGAGAGGAGGAGGAAGAGGAGGAGGATGATGATGTTGATGGTCTGGTCGATGATATGAACAACACCTCGCTCACGGATCAAGAAATGGTCGACGACCTCATGAACTCCTCCTCCGCCATCCCCAAATCCGACCCCGATAAGATTCGCCCCCGTCTCGACTCAACCCTCAAGCGTCTCCGAATGATCGTCCTTCTCTACCAAGCCATCTCCAAGCGCCGCTTCAAGAAACTCCCCAAGGATACCACCACGGGCGACATCCCCTCCAAGCTGGACAGAGCAGCGAGTGTTCTCGAGACATTGCCGCATAAATTTGGGGATTTGGCCGGTGCGTTCTACGAGCTTGATGCGGAAGAGATCGATACACTTATGGAGGATTGTTTCGAGAGTGCGGTCGGTGTGAGTGAGGTTCTGAAGCTTGGGTGGGAGGGGGAGAGTGATGAGTTTAGTGAGTGGATGGAGAAGTTCAAGGCTGAAGTCAACAAGACATAGACGGACCACGAAGTAAAGAATAAAACATTTGATACCAGTCGAGCAATTGAGCATTGTGAAAATCCTCGTGGCATAGGTATTACATGCCCGTTAACTGTATACCCTACTACACATGGTGCTCTTATACAAAGTACATTCCCCGACAACGCTTCTTCCGTCCGTCGTATGTTTAAAAGCCTATGCATCCCAAAATCCGACTCTTTCCTGACAAAAATCCCATCTAAACGTGTCTCTGTTCTGTAGCAGGTCGACCCGTCACCGTTGTAAAGCCAGGATGTCCGAGTTGCTTAGCTTCATGTTCTGCTTCATCCACAGGCGCAGGAGTTTCTGGTGTGATCATGACAGCCGGGGCAGCGAGAGAACTAGGAACAACTTTTGTCTTGGCAGTTTTCACACCTTCAACGTGCTCTGCCTCTGCGTCCTCCTTCGCATCCTCCTTCACTTGCGAGAGTGGTCGACCATGTGTATCGTGAGACTCTCCCTCCTCGTCGCGGCGCATTTGGCCGTTTTCGAGATCTGCGCCAACCATTTGAGCGAGACTGCTAAAGTTGAACATGGGCTCGGACCCGGCGCTTCCGCCGTCGCGTTCTCCGTCGTCACTGTAGGCACCGAGGCTCAGTCCACTAGACCGAGGACCCAAGTCGGCGCCCAGGTAGTCGGGTCCTGTGTATGTGCCGACAGGACTGTCGTTGACTGAAGACCCAACTGAGGAGGCATTGCTCATCTGCCTAAGATGTGATCCTCCACGCGAAGGTCCAGCCGGTAGTGGCAGAGAACTCGACGATGACGTTGGTCCAGTCTGGGTGTCAATTGCGCCTCGATCCACTCCCTTGCCTTTTCCAGGAGGCCCATCGTCCTTAGCCTTGGGTTCTGCTGGCGAATCCGGGGTGCTCGAAGCTTGTGATGCCCTAGACATTGTAGATTCTACACGGAGATTGCTGGCAGTACTGTTGCCTCGTCGTCGACCCAATCCCCCGAGTGACAAGCTACTAGCGCTCGCACCACTGGCACTTCCACTGTATGGATTTCCACCCTTCTTGGCGGCTTTACGTTCCTCCTTCTCTCGTCTCTTAGTCTCCTTTCGAATGGCCTTTTCCTCCTTACGTTTGCGCTCTTCTTCGGAAGCAAGAGAAAGGCGAACAGCCTCCATAAACATCATCTCTTCAAGTTCGTCCATGCGACTCCTTCGTCCTGTACCGTTCCTCGAAGATCCTCTAGCTCCAGGTTCCGGTCCCTCGCTCGCGTCGTCCTGTGCACCGTCTGCTTGGCCCTGTCCACTGGGGCTGGGACTAGCATTTGAATCGTTGTTTCCAGTGTTCCTTCGGCTAAATCGACTCGGGCGAAGAACCGATCTCTGTTCGTTTCCGCCCATGAGGAATGCAGCTGTGTGAAGGGCGGTCGCCGCCGCAGCTCTTCGTGCTTGGTGGTTCCTCGCTGATGCGAGTTTCGCCGCCCAATCGGGACGCACGCGATCGGTGGTGATGACATTCGGCGCGTTCGCAGACAAACTATGTGCGCGTCGACGGCCGGGTATAGGTGGGGTCTGTAGTGTGCTGTTTAGTGAAGTCTGCGAAGACATGGCTGTGACATGAGATGGGCCGCCCAAGTACGCAAGACCCCGGCGGAAGGGAGGAGGATCGTATGTGACGCCGAATTCGGGCTGTTGGCAGTAGGGGCATGCCGAGGGCTCCGAGATAAGCATCTCGGGCGGATCGTCCGGGTTGAGACCTTCATTGGGATTCCGGGCTTCACCGTTGGGGTGATGCTCAGGAAGGTGAGGATCAGTGCGCTTGATCTGAACAAAGCATTCGCTGCAGATATTCTGGTCACAGCACCTGGTGCGGTTCAAGTAAGGAGGATAAGTCAGGAAGCAGATTGGGCACTCCTCAGCGTCTTTGTAAAGGAAAACCTCCATGGGTTGGCCGTTCACAAAGGGATCATGAGGAAGAGTAATCTCCTTGGGCGACAGATCGGTCGAAGATGCGTTTCGAGAACCACCGCTGAGTGCAGCAGCAAGAGCTTTGGCTCGAGGCTTAAATGGCGACTTGCTCGCTCCAGGTGTCGACGGCGAAGGGAGACCGGAGGGTGTGTTTGATCCACTGCGATCCGATGCGGCAGAAAGTGTCCTGGGTCCCATTGGCACCGTCAAGTTCTGGAGGTTCTGGCTCGAAGACGATGGATTCTCTGCGGGAGGAGGCTGCGGGATGAGTTCTGGGTCGGGAGGCGCATCGGCGGGAGGGATAGGTAGGCCACGGGCAGCAGCGACGAGTTGTTGCTCGGCCCAGCTCGAAGACCAATCATTGAGGCCTCGCCAGAATGGCGCAAGCTTTCTCTCTATCTGGGTGATGTCAGCTTACCGATAAGAACAACAGAGACAAAGAACGCACCTGTAACTGCCTCACGACAGGCTTGCTAAAGTCCTCAGTACCAGTGTAGGTGCCCAATGTCACCAGATAACCTCCATCAACGTGCTCTTCGCGCATACTCCTCTCCCGTTCCTTCGCCCGAGCCACGCGCTCCCTTTCTAGCCTCCTCGCCTCGCGCTCCTGCTTTGTTTCGCGACGCTCAAAGGGAACATCTGGTTGCTCACGATTGCGGGAGGAACTGTGACCGATACCAAAGATGTTTATCTCTGCTCTACTCATTCGTCGGTTCGATCTCGAGTTGGCGGTTTGTAAATGCTCGCGTACTGAAGGATCGCCGGGACCTGCATATTGACGAGGATCGCCCTCGGGACGAGACTCTTTTGTGTTGGAGTTACCCATGGTGAAGATGTGAAGGAGAAGGCGAGGAGAGCAGCTGGGTTATGTGGCGCGATGGCGCACTTGGGCTGGTCTTATCTGGCGTGGACCAGGGCAGGGGTGTAGTCGTCAACGATGATCGCGAGGAAAAGAGAGAGAAAGTAGTTGTAGAGGAGATGAGGTTTGAGTTGTGCTGTGCTGTGCTATGTTGTGTTGAGCGATATCGAGGGATACAGGAGCAAGGAGCAAGCTTGTCTCGATAGGAAGAGTTACCGAATGTCCCGCGATGGGTTGGGATGGGGATTGGAGCTGATGCAGATGGGGACAAGATAGAATGGGGGAGGGGCCGGGCGTCAGACGACGGGGGTCACCACAGAGGGCATCTCGCTTGGGCCGATAGTGTATGGAGAAGGTGGTATTGACAGCCTAGGGTACCAGTAATACTGTCCTGTAGCTCAGGCGTGTTGATGCGTGATCAACGAAAGTTGGAGTTTTTGAAAGGATGATGATAATGGATGAGGGTGGAGCGATAACGGACGTTTGTTGGTTGTTGATGAATCAAATCAATTGAGGTGCCCGAGGGTTGGGTTGGGGGGGAGGAGGCGGCCTGTAACGGCGGCCGAAGGGTGCTGAAGCTACAAGCCTAGAACAGCTGGTGGTCCCTGCTCTTCTACTTCTGCCGGGCACGACCTAAGTTTCTGGACCTGGTTTAGCTAAGATCGGATACTGGAGCCCGCGAGCCAGGCGGGCGGGTAAAATGGATGGTGAGAAAAAAGTACCTTAGTCCGCGGGGTAGCGCGAAGCTATTCAGTGAAAAGAATTACCAAGAGAGGAAGTACAGTAAGAGGAAGAACGAAATACAGATTTGTTAGTGTTGAAGGTTGGTGAGGTATGATCAAGTTGATGACTGAGGAATCAAAGACTGACAACTCACTCGCTCAAGTTGGAGAACCTTCCAGCCCTACAAGCGTCGTAAGCTATCCTGGCAGAGCCCATCCCATCTCTTGGTTTGGTGTAAACCTTGAATATGGTGATATTTCCATGCCTGACCAGTAGATATCTCTCCTCACCTGTATCTCTTGCGGATCGAGGCCCGCATCATTATCAGCTCAGCTTTTGCCCTGAACTTGTGCTCTGTATTTTTTTCTTTCTTTTTTCTCTTTCTATTTGTTTCCAGAGATGAAGATCCTTGAACCCAGAATGTCAAAAAATCAAGAAACAAGCATTTTCTGTTTCACGTGTATTTTCTTGACATGACTGATAAGTGTTTCGAGTTATGCATACAGTTGATCTATATTTGTGATTTCATGGATTACAGTTATGATGGTGAGAATATCAGACCATCCTCTGACCTCCGAATGATCCGGATGGTAATAGGAATGTAACTATACGTCGTCTTCAGATCCGTATTCGGCATCTCAGAAGCTTAGCCATGCGATCTGATCCACATTCATCATATTGTCAAAGTGCTGGCAGTTGTAGCGTGCTCTATCCAGTCTATCTCTATCCCCAACACCACATCATCATGATCATCAAAGTACACAACAGCCTTACTTCGTAGGCGCCCAAGCCTGCAACCAATCCCTCATCCTCTCCAAACTCCCCTTCTCAGCCTCCGCCGCAGCAATGCACCACTCAACATCCCAAACCCCCTCCTCCGCCATCATCTCCGCCAACTTCCTCCCCCTCTGACTCCCCTCATCCGTGCAGAACCACAGCGGCGCATCCATGTTCGTCACGTCGCCCAGCAGCGGCTTCACCAGCGGGAGAACATCCCTCGCACTCGACGGTTTCGCCTCAAGACCTGCGTTTGCGCGACCAGTCTTGCACCATGGATTCGCGCAGTGTGGTTTTGCGCAGCCTGTCATGAGCTGCCCGAGATAGCGGCGCTCGATGCGGCGTCTGAGGGCTTTGCCTTCGGGGTCGTGCATGCTGACGTATAGGGGGCCGAAGCAGATTGAGCATAGACCGATGGAGTTGGAGGCTTGGTCGGTGGAGGCGGTCTGGCGGTCTTGGCCTCTTGATCCGACGCCGAACATTGTTCTTCCGCAGTTGGCGTTGCGGCAGATTGGTGGTTTTAGACGAGATACTTTGTCGAGTTCGTGGTGTTTGAGATGTGTCTCCATGTCTTTCAGACGAACAATCTTGTCGCAGAGGTGGCATTCTGTTGTCCGTGTACCATCCGCAAGTTCATGAGCCGTCAACCCAGACAGAACAACCTCTGGGCTGGGATTGAAAGGATCGCCTTCTTGAGGAACCTCGAGATGACAGAACCGGCAGAGGATCAGCTTCCCGGGACACACGCTCGTCTGATGCCTCGCCAAATCAGCCATCGAATTCGTCGAAAATTCGCAGTGTGGACATTGTCGCTCCGTGTGAAAGACATCGTCATGCTTCGCCTTACTCTCTGTCGAATTCCCAAAAGAACTGTCCTTTTCACAATGCCAATGCGCTTCCCACTCCGGAGAGCCCTTCTTGAACACAGATTTGCACATGGGGCAGACAATGTTATTCCTCCGACAGAAGTTTTCGTGTAGAACCATCGTCCGCTTCGGAACGAATTGTAAACAGTTACTACACTGCTCCTCGTCGGGAGAGTGTTCTTGTTCACTGGCCCCATTGGAAAGCCCATTCGCTCCGTCCTTGGCATCTTGTAATTCCACCTTGGCTCGTAGTGAGTACTGTAATGTCTTCGGCGACTCCTTGGCATCTGGATGTCTGTATCCATGCACCGATATCGTGATCTGCTCCGCTCCCTCCATTTCCACATTCGTAGGACTTATCACAATCCTCTTGACCCCATCAACTGCCGGTGAAAAGTCCCCAAACACGTGAACACTTTCTCGCGGCAGCGCTCGTTGTCGCGAAGATTTCGGTGTAACAAACAAATCGAGCGCATCTTCATCTTCGTCGGTAGTAACTTCAATCGCAAGAGGTTGCGATTTATTCCACGACGGAAGCACATAATCCACGTATTCACCCTCAAGGACCTGCCCCTCAACAGCCTTCCAGATATCAATCTCACCGCCCGTAGAGCTTCCATCCGTAGTTCCTCTTTGCGCAGACATGATTCGTCTTAATGTTTCACGCGCTTGTTCCTCGTCCAAGGCCTCGATATCGACTTCGAGATCCGTGTCCACAACACAGATGCCGTCACCTTCGGGAGCGACCTTGTCCACGAGCAACTTGAACTCCTCCCCGCGCGCGCCCTTCACTGCCAACATTGAACCTTTGCTTAGTGTTGTAAAGTTCTCTCGCAATTGTCGCTCGAGTAGTGGTTTCCAGTCATCGGGGTTGTAGCCTGCTTCTAGAGGTCTGAGTCGAACGTACGTGCCCTTAGGAAGTTGCCGCGCCTCGACTTTGATCTGAATACCGTCTAAGTCCATTTGATCACTTTCCTGTGCTGTGTCTTGCTCCAGGTCTATCACCTCTTTCGGCGACACGCACTCATCCTCTTGAATGCCCAAAGCCTCCGTCAACCACGGACTCAACCCCAATGTTCCCTCGGACGCCGAAAACTCCCTGATACCCGCAAAGACAGCATTCTTGTTCTTCGGATTGACGAGTCGGAATATTAAAGGATTCGGTAGTTGTTGTGCAGCATCGGCATCGCTCGAGGAATATGACCACGGATCTGATCGGGCTGTCGTCGTCGAAGGTCGAGATCGCGCGGCGGCTAGGAGTTGTTCAAGAGCAGATTGTGGAAGAAGAATCTTGTCACCGCGAAGATTCTTGGTCGCTATGGCAGAGGGACTTATTACGGGTAATGCGCTCGACCAGCGTAGGGGTGCAGGCTCTTCCATGATTGGGCTGTAATGTGTAGAAGCTATGATGCGAGGGTCTACGATGATTTGGTGGGGGGTTGATAAGATGCAATTACGTAGTGGCGATCAAGCACGAAAAGTCGCAGTCATAAAGTGAGAAAGAGAGATAGAAATGACAAGATCAATTAAAACTATTCTTTTTGCTTGAAATCCAAAATGTCGTCTATACTGGCTGAATCACGAGAAACAGACTCTCAGCGGATGCTCAGTCAGCTATTTCGGTGACGTTCTTCCAGCATCGTCCAGAAGCCAGACGCATCAAAGAGCCTTACATAATCGGAAGCCCGATCTCCGACGGACTAACAAAACACCGACACCTCGCTTTGACAAGTTGTTCACCTCGTTACGTATTCGGTATCAGAGCTGTCATTAGATCTCGCAGATCCGTATCAAGAGTTGACTCAAAGCACAGACAATGCCCAGCTCATAAGATCATGGTTAAAATTAGACTACAGACTATTCATCTCTCCCTGTTCGAAACATCCAAGTTTCCGTGCATCCCGCCTCACTTTACACGTAGCCAGCAATGTAATGTAATGTTTGCTGTTCAGTGATCATCAGCGTCGCAACGTGGCTTGAACAAAACTACGCGTAATTCAAGCCGTCTCGCAGACGCGGCACAGATAATGTATGGCCACAACGTCGATCGAAACAAACATCTCTTCTTTTTTTCCATTCACCGCTCTTACAAGTCCGCGACTGTGAGTGAATCAGAGTTGGTGTTTTGACCCCCACAGAATTGGCTAAATGCAGCGCAACCTAACCCATCCATGATGGCTGAATTCAACGCGGTCATGATGAGAACCCCGGCAATGCATCCCCGGACCGACGAGATATACAGAGCTTGACACTACCAGTTCCAAGCTTTCTTTCAATTGATTGCCCTGAAAGATGTTCATTTAATCGTTTACGGAGTACTTGGCTGAGGTTCATTATCTTGGCAATTTCGGACGCCGAAATGTAGGATCTGCAAAAGACCTGGTATGCTGATCAGGGTAGCTGTACACCTTCTCTCACATCCCAAAATGTGACACAGCTCATTTTAACCGTCCAAGGGGGCTGTCTCTTTTGATATACGGCACAGAGTTGAGAGGACCCCTACACGAACCTACCTACCCATGCTCGCTCATTAGTTAGCTCCCGCCGCAAAGCTCAGCTATTGAATGGTGCGCCTCGAGAGATAAGATCCCCCAACCTTGGGCCTTTTGGTGATGCCATCTTGTCAAGATATCACCAGTCTGGCCGATTCCTCTCTCTCACCTTGGAGGATGCATCCAATCCCCACATCGACTGCTCACACGGGCCGATCCCCCCTCCCTCACCTTCTGCCGTTATTCTGTATCCGGTTCAGCCGGAACGTTTTTCATGTACATAGTATCTTCTTTTGGTGTTGTTGAGAAGGTCCCCCCACTTGATCATTCATCAACCAACAAGCTTGTGTTATGTTATTTGTAGCTTGACTCACAAACGTGCAGCATGTCAAACCCTCCGAGCCACCTGAACTTGGCTCGCCAATCCAATCTCATCTCAGCCCATCTTTGTATTATCCCGGGCCATGTCATGTCCCCATCCCACCCAAACGGTGCATACAGCATCTGAATCTCCCCCAGACCAAATCTGTTCCCAGTAAATCATTGCCGCTTTGGCCGCTGGCATGACACGGCCCATCCCTCATGTCTTGTCTCAATATGTGTACTCCGTATATAGCTACCAGTATATATATCCTTCACTACCATCCCTCATGACTCCTCCTCTCCTTCTCTATCATTCCCCCCCTTATACCCCCCATTAGCCCTCCTTGCCAGTTGGGCTGCTTCATCATTGAATACCCAATCTTTTGTAATACTCATGCCAGCCTGACATGAGCCAAGTTATCGTCGACCACCAAACGCGCGCAGAGATCACTCAGATCCAAACAAAGGGCTTGACCCTTTTTGACACTCTATACAACTCCCTCGTCCTTCGTCACACTCTTCCCTACCTCCCTGTATCAGGCCTTTTGAACCTCGCCGCAACCTGTCGCGATATCCGTTACCTCCTCCACGAAACGCCCGGTGTCTTTCGTCACATCGATCTTACGCGAGTCAAGACAGCGCATTGCGAAGACGCCCATAAAGAAACAGAGCGCAATCTTGCAGTCTGGCATAATGTCACTCTTTCTGACTACCTGACTGAAGATGAGTGAGTTCGCCCATTGCTCATTATCCACTATACCCTTGTCCTCTGTGCTGCGACCACTTTAAAACGGCCATTAGCTTACAGGATCCATAGCTTCTACGCCGGGCCCTTGAGGGGCATTTTCTCTACCCTACGACAACGCGATATTCTTCGTGATGTCCAATCTCTAATCCTCGATGGGCTCTCCGTCACAGCTGAGCTGTGCCACGAGATCATCAACGATCCGTCATACAGCGTGCGCATGCTCTCGATCCGCGGCGTCAATAACCTAAACCATGGCAAGCTTCGCGCAGCGCTAGCATACGCCTGTCGCAGCTCACGCCCAGAGAACACCCCACGACTCAAAGCAGTCTACGTCTTCGGCCCCGTGCCCTGCGATGAAAATTCCCAGGACTCTGATGCTTGGTGGTCCAAAAAGGGCCGTGTCCTCAACAGCACCAGCGACATGGACGACTGGGCGCAGTGCCTGCTCGCCTGCCAGGGCCTAATCTCCTTCGATGCAGTGCTTTGCCAGGGTCCTCGCCACGCCAGCTCACCAGCCTTTGGGTCCTGCAGCGTCTCCTCGCCGTGCAGCCCAGCGGTCGCTACGTTCTCCGTGGGTGGCTGCGCGGGCTGTGGCAAAGCGCCAGAGGGTGTCATGACGGCTGGGACGCACTGCTCTTCGCTGCCGCTGCTAGCTCCGCCGCCGATCCTCTCGTCATCCGTGCAGGCTGCCACGACACCGCGCCCGGGACATGAGGATTTCGTGCCGAGGTGTGCTGATTGTTTGAGAGATAGGTTCTGTGTTGCATGTAATAAGTGGTGGTGTGAGACGTGTTATCACCCTTTTGGTGGTGATGATGTGAAGAGACATGTTTCGCGAAGCTGCTGGGAATGCGGCATCAATGTGCGCACTACACCGTTACCGCCACTGGACATGGAAGCTAATCGGGATCTAGTGTAACGATTGTATAGAACGCACGCAAAAGTTTTGCAAAAAGTGCGGCGGCGGATACTGTCTCATTCACAATGAAGGATCATCAAGCGCCTTTGTGAGTCTCCCTAATCTACCACATAACAAAATTCTTACTGACGGTTTCTAGTGCGACTGTATGTTGTTCTTGTCTCAAATCGTTTCAGTCGTCTAACTTGCTTCACAGGGTGTTTCTGTCGAGGTCGCGGTCTCAGACGAGTCTGATGCACCACGCATGACATGTGTCAACCAAGGGCCAATGCAACCTCACATCTGATCACGGTACAGTAAATGACTTGGCGCATCTACAAGGTCCCTGGAATATGAAATGGAGTCTCTCTGGAAAGTGGACTGAGCGAGGCGTCATGATGAAGCGTATTCGGATTTTCCACTCTTGTTGTTTTTCTATGCTGGTTGGTTTTGGAGTCGGGGCGTAAAATATGGATTGGGATGAAACTCGACTCTTTTCAGAATACTCACCACTTCTTTGCTTCAATAATTGATAAGGACTGGCTCCTGGAATCATACCACTTTCCCCGCTCCAATCTTGAATAAGTCGACTCAGACGAGATATGGCACGATACCATCTCGAACCACTCGCTGCACCCCAGTCCTCCCCACTCGGAGACAAAGTAGATCCGATAGAAACAGGTAATGGAACGGGAATAGAACAAGTTAGTGAATCCACTCATTTTGGGGGTTTCATTTGGGGGTCACGATCTAATCTACGTTGTTTTATTATTATTCCAATGCTGATCGCTCACCTTAAAACTATCTCATTCCCCTCTCTTCTGTACCTCCATTGAGCTTTCAATCTCACAACGTGCGCGTTTGACATGTCAGGTCCCTCAAATGGCGCAACCGAATGCGCAAATTACGTACTGGGTCCAATACTTCTCTTTCAGGTTTGGTCTCGTCGGTCCGTCGGGCGGGAAATTCCCTCTCCGTTGATAATGATTCATCATAGAGTGACACAGATACGTTCGCGATCGCGCTTGATGGCGGTAGATCGCTCGATTAGGGGTGACCCTTGAAATTACTAACGGACCCTTGATTTGTTTTCTTTTCTTCCTTTCGTGATAGATATCTTGGCCTCGCAGAGAATCCTTTCTCTTCAGTGATTTTCGTTTTGTGATTCTGTGCTTTTTTATCAGATCCCGATATCGCCGAGCCCCTCCACTACCCGAAAACTTCCAACGCCGCAAAAACTAACGGACCCAAGATCCAATCCTCAAGCGCATTCCTTTCACTTCACGATAATATCTCATTCTTGATCATGGCCGACGAAAGAAAACCTCTCTCAGAGGTCATCCCTCCCCTCATCCTCGGAACAGCAACGTTCAACCACCAATATCACCCCGATCCAACTCACATGCCCTATACCGACATCGTAGGCCGCGCCCTCGCCCACAACATCCTCGGCTTCGATACATCTCCCTATTACGGCCCCTCCGAGATCCTCCTCGGCGATGCGCTGCGAAAATTAACGCCTCCTCCGCCTCGGGAGAACTACTTCCTCATCACGAAAGCTGGGCGCATCGCGGGCGATGAGTTCGATTACTCACCCGCCTGGATCCGATATAGTGTTTGTCGCAGTCTTGAACGGCTGGGCACTTCGTATCTTGATCTTGTGTACACGCACGATGTGGAATTTGTTTCGCCCGAGGAGGTCCTCGCTGCTGTTACGGAGCTGCGAAGGTTGAGGGACCAGGGTCTTATTCGCTATGTCGGAATCAGTGGATATCCGGTTGACACGCTTGCGTCGCTGGCGGAGATGATCTTGCGCGAGACAGGGGAGCCGTTGGACGCTGTCATGTCGTACAGCAACTTCTGCGTGCAGAACAGCCAGCTGGGAAACAAGGCATTGCTAGATTGCTTCCAAGCAGCAGGCGTAGACTGCGTGCCAAACGCCAGCATGCTCGGCATGGGACTATTAACCACCCGTGGCATCGACAACAGCCCCATGCGCGCATGGCACCCCGCCCCAGAAGAACTCCGCGACCTATGCGCCAAGCTCTCCAGCATCGCCCAAGACTCAGGCGAGCATCTCGAAGAAGTTGCTATCCGGTGGGCGCTCGAGAACTGGGCGCGCGTAGGCTCACGGTTCGGCACAAAGATAAATCCCAGCGACACAGGCCGTCTCGGCGTAAGCGTCATGGGAGTTTCCAGCGTAGACGAGCTTGAAGAAACATGGGCCCTGTGGACGAGCGTAGTAGGCCTCGTAGGCGATGAAGAAGCGACGCAGCGGAAAGTCAAGATTGAGAGTCTCGTGAGAGAAAAGATGTGGCCTGCGCTTGGGAAGTGGAAGGATTATGCGTGGGGGAGCGGCGGTCCTGATTTCGTGAATGCGAGACGGGTTGAGGATATGGGGGTTGTGCCGAGGGATGAGACCGCGGTGCGGTGGAGGTTGATACCCAGTGCCATGGACACACCCAAGATTTAGATGAGTATTATGAATAGATGATTGTATTCTGTTATGATGGGGAGAAGCGATGACTGAGCTGTGCAGGGCCAAGAGAATAATATGGGGATGTGCATCGTATCTCGCATTCAACCTTGCTTTAGCGCGACGCCGTCTTACAACTGCCGTGTCGATCATCTAGATCTTGACTCTGAGATCTCTGCATCGAATGACGATGGATCTGACAGTGCGTTTGTTTCGTCTTTCGTATTTTGGACGCGACTGGATATTGACAGACTTTGAGGTGGGCGAAATTGACCGTATAAGAACTCTGCTTTTGCCGGAATAATAAATGACAACAAGAGCTACATGCAAGACAGTAATCATGCAGTTGTCGTACTCTATTGTTTCGATCCTGTCTTTGAAGGCTCATTTCACTTCAGCAGAACTCAAATGTCGCCCAGAAGGCGCTGTTCTCCCAAGACCAACGGCCCTCACCAGATCTCCAATCTTCACAGCTGCAGCCACCAACTTAACTGAAACTCTCAACGCAGCTCTCTCTGGTTCAATCACCGCAGGGTGGCCTACGAGCAATGTCTCCTTCTCACTTGCCGTCGTAAGCGCAGATCAAGACGACCCTGGTGTGCCGATATGGGAGTACCATCACGTCGCAGCCGCCAACATAAAGGGCACATAGAGACTGGACAGAGATTCCCAGTATTTAATTGGATCCATAACAAAGGTGTTTACGGATTATTTGCTCTTAAAGAGCGGTATGGACCTTGATGCACCGGTTACGCAGTATCTTCCGGGACTTGATGGGAAGTCCAAGATTCAGTGGAGGGATGTGAGCTTGAGGATGTTGGCTTCGTACTTGGCTGGTACACCAGCGAACTGTAGGTTTCCTCCGCTACCTAAATACAGTGTATTAATTCGTTTCAGATGGGTTCTCGGACTTCTACTGGTTGAAAGAAGTCTTCCTTGCGCATGGTCTTCCCCCGATTGACGACGATGACTATCCGCCATGTGGTGTTGTAGGTCTGAACAAAGGTTGCACTGGAGAAGGTATGAAGAAAACCCAAGGCAGTGACACTTGAATTGACCATGTGCAGAGATTGTTCCGGGAATGAAAGAGTCTTACCCGCAGACCACTCCCAACGAAAGACCAGCGTACTCCAACATGGCATTTATCCTTCTCGGTATCGCTCTTGAGGAATATACCGGTAAGACCTATGCACAGTTACTCGAAGAAATTGTTTCAGATCCATTGGATATGAAAAATACTTTTACTTCACCTGGCGATGATGATAAAGCGGTAATTCCGCCTGGAGATAGCAGCTGAGGCTCAGACTACAAATTGAACACTCCGTAAGTTCATCATGCAAAAGCTGCTTTTCGAGTACTGAATGTCTTTAGCGCAGGAGGGTTGGTATCTTCCCTCTCTGATATCTCCAAATTCTCACATGCCCTGCTCTCAAGAACCTTGAACATGACCTCAACTGAGATCAACGGCTGGCTCAAGCCTAGTGCCTTTGCCGGCAATGCATACACATTGACTGGCATGCCTTGGGAAATACTACGTCTATCAAACCTCACACCGGACCATCCTCATACTGTTACTGTCTATGGTAAGGGTGGCGGTGCGCAGAACTACAGAAGTCAACTCAGCTTTGTTGATGACTACGGTTTGGCGATCATCATCTTGACTGCCGGTCCGATGAAGGCAGCGCCTGTTCTTACGAATGCTATGCTTTCTACCTTTGTTGAAGCTGCGGATGAAGTATCGCGTGAGCAAGCAAAGAGATATGAGCGGAGGTATATGAGCGATCACGAGGATGATGTTCCGATTGAGGCAGCACTGGAGCAAGATAATGACTCGATGATCTTGGCGTCACTTCATCGCAGCGGTACAGACGTTCTCTCTAGACTTACAGATATCTGGGGTCTTACATTAGGTGATTTTCTTCCTGGAGTTGGACCCAAGATCCGAGTGTTTCCCAGTCAACTTCGTGAGAATGTGACATTAGATGGGAAGCCTGTTATGAAGGAGGTGTGGCATTCATGGCCTGACCTCAACTCGGGATTCGAAACAGATCTTCCTGGGAATGAAATTGAAGACATGAATTGTGTCGGGTGGTCGATTCAGGATTGGGTTCATTATGGTGGTGAGCCTCTGGATAGAGTGTTGGTTTATGTTGGTGAGCATGGAGATGTGAGAGGGTTTGAGGTGCCGTTTTTGCGATCGGGAATTCTACATCCGATCCAAAATGACAAAAAGACTTAGACAAGTAAGCATAAGTTTAGAATACCTTTTTCTAAGTTTATTTTAATATCTTGTATCAAAGTCTGATGTTTTCTTGCTCCATGAGGGTTCCTAAGCCAAATCCCAGAGGAGCATTGAGCTCCCTCACACCAAGAGCAAGATGGCCGCACATCATGAATTCAACTCATGATGGCTTACGTAATACCCCTCCCATCAAATCCATCCATCGCGTCCAACTCCAAAAACTCATCATCACCTCTCTCATCCTCCAACTCCCACCATGGCCGGGCCACGCAAACCCAAACCCGCGCCCCCAAAAGGTCCATCAACAACCCTCGTCCTCGACAACGGCGCCTCCACCATAAAAGCCGGCCTCATCCACTCCTCCACCATCCCCTCCGAGCCCCGAATCATCCCCAACGTGATCGCCCGCGACCGCACGCGCAAAGTCTATGTCGCATCCGAGCTAGAAAAGTGTCGCGATTTCGGCGAGATACAGTTCAGACGGCCTGTGGAGAAGGGCTTCATCGTCAATTGGGAGGCGCAGAAGGAGATCTGGGATAGGGAGATTTTCGAGAGGGAGGAGTTTGAGCCTAAGGATGCGAGGTTGATACTCGCTGAGCCGCCGAATGGGCTGCCGATTCTGCAGGCGAATTGTGATCAGATTGTTTTTGAGGAGTATGGCTTTGCGAGTTATTATCGGGGCATAGGTAAGCGGTGCGATGTGCTGATGGGGCCGGGATGCTGATTGCGACAGGCTCGACGTTCAATGCGTACCACGATGTGCAGAATATCTTTCGAACGCCGCAAGAGGCTCCTACGGTCGCTAATACCCCCGCCGAAGCCGTCATGGTCATCGATTCTGGATACTCGCATACAACCATCACACCAGTGCTTCGCGGCCAACCGTTGCAATCTGCGATCAAACGATTAGATGTCGGCGGCAAGGTTTTGACGAACTACCTCACACGATTGATCTCTCTGCGACACTTCGATATGCGAAACGACACTTACATCGTCAACGAGATGAAAGAGCTATCATGCTACGTCTCCGCCGACTTCAAAGCCGATCTCGAAAAGTCATGGAAGGGGACCAGAGGCGAACGTCGACCAGATTATCTGTCCGGCGGCGGTATCGCCAAGGATTACATTCTTCCCGATTTCCACACCCGCTTCAAAGGAACTCTCGTCGACTACGATCCCGCGCGACACTCCAAAGCCCGGAAACTCGCAGCCCAATCCGAAGAAGACGCCCTGACCCTACGCAACGAGCGCTTCGCCGTTCCCGAAATCCTCTTTAACCCCTCCGACGCCGGGATACGCCAACCCGGTCTCGCAGACCTTGTCTACGACTCCCTACAAGAACTGCCCATTGGACTCTGGCCTGCTCTGCTAGCCAACATTATTGTTGTTGGTGGGAACACCCACTTTGATGGGTTTATTCAGAGGCTGCAGAAGGAGGTTGTGCAGAGGGTGCCGGATGATTGCATCGTTAGGGTTGCGAGGCCAGCGGATCCGGTGACGCATACTTGGTTTGGGGGTGCGAATCTGGCGTGTCATACGAATATTGAGAAGTTGGCTGTTACGAAGGCGGAGTATGAGGAGCATGGTGCTTTGTGGGTTGCGAAGAAGTTTGCTGCTGGGTTGGGGACGTGAGAGGACGGGGGATTTGAGGATCTTCTATCAGAGTTGAGCAGTGGCCCTGCTTGGAGGTGCTCTCATCGTCCTTGATGAGACACTGCGCAGTTCTCCCACATCTTTGTTGGGAGAACTAGGCGATAGTCCTGCAGGCTGAGACTGGGCTTCACGTCTGGTCACAGATAGGCAGATCGTGGTCGAATGATCTGTCCCGATGGTCAGCAGCGCTCCCATATCTCCATCTCCTGCAGAGTCCAGGCTCAACTGGGTTTGCGATGACGATTGGGACAGGCTGATTCTGCACACCTCACACGCATCACCCTACGGAGTCTCGTTAACGGGTCCGGCTGGTGCTTCTGCATCAATATGGAATTGATAGCATGTATCAAGGTTGTCGCTAGACGGCTTACACTTCACAAACGTAACGACAGTCGCAAGCAAACAAGCACATTACTGTAACATAGTCTACAACTAATAACAAAACGCCCGCCCATGGTATCACGAAACCCGTCCTTACTCAACATGAATGATAACCTTGCCACCACTAGACCCCTTCTTCAGATGCTCAAAAGCCTTGTCCGCCTCCTTGAACCCAAACGTCGAGTCAATCACAGTCTTGACTTTGCCCTCCACGAGCCAATCCCTCAGCTGATCCAGATCCTTTTGCTTGTTCGCAGTGGCATACGTGGCGAACTTTGCCTTTACACCGCCCAGAAATGATGGTCGTACCAGGTTTGTCGTTAAGCTGAGGACACTCTTGGCTGAGACGTGACCGCCCACGAAGACAAAGCTGCTGCCGGGGAGGAGGAAGTCGTTTGATGAAGCGTAGAGATTGGGCGGTGAGTCACCCACGTTGTCCACGCAGTGACGAAAGACTTGGCCGCGCTTCTTGAGCTCAGCGATGACATCGCTGGTCTTGTAGTCGATGATATCATCCGCTCCCAAGCTTCTGCACAGATCTGCTTTCCCAGTTGAACACGACACGGTAACAGAGCATCCCAGCGCCTTAGCAATCTGAATGCCCCAGAGTCCAACACCGCCCGAACCACCATTCAGAAACACCTTATCACCACTCTTGACATACGGCGCAATAGTCTGATACGCCGTCAACCCGGCGGTGCCCACACCAGCCGCCTGATCCAGATCCAAGCTCTCCGGGATAATCGTATACCCCTCCCTATCGCAGACCGTATACTCCGCCAGCGAGCCCCAAGCCTTGGTCGGCGACGCTCTAGCGAGCACGAAATCACCTTGTTTCGCATCGGTCACGTCTTGTGCGACGGAGACTACGTGGCCGCTGAGGTCCATGCCTGGAATCTTGGGGAAGGATGTTATCAGGCGCGATGCGACGCCGAGCTCGCAGACTTTGTAGTCGGCGGGGTTGAGGGCTGCGCGGGAGACCTTGACGAGGATCTGGCCGGGCTTGAGGGTTGTTGGTTTGGGGATCGTGGTGAGGCGGAAGACTTTTTCCATTGGGCCTGGATGGGCGACTTGCCATGCTTGCATTTCGGCCATGTTTTCTGTGTGGGTAATTGTGTTGTCGCGTGACTGAGGGAGGATGAAGCTGTAGATGGAGTTATGAAGGATGAAATCACATGGAATAAAAGTCAATGACATGCGATGTACGCAATATGATATAAGTATCAACGACGTCTTTTACAAGGCGGCGAAAATAAAAATTGTCAAGAGTCTAGTGGAGATGCCTCGGCTCATGAGTCGGGTGAAAGACCAGAAAGGTTATTGCAGCCCGATCATTATGGAGGTATTTATATGCTGCGTATCATTTAAAGTTTATTATTAAACGCTGGGATGGTATTATTACGCTCGTTATCTTGATATCATTCGATCACCTTGACGGTCCTAAGGCGTCAGATGAATAATCACGATCGACTACGGAATCAAATAACAACCGTCAAGGGGATTGTTGCGGGTAAAGTTTGTCGTATTGGGTTGCATTGGCGGAGATTGAAGCCTCGAGGGGGGTTCGTGTGTGGTGTTTTGGCGGAGTTTTTGTGTCTGCGGAGTTTGAAGAAATTCATCGAGGTTGGACTTACAATTCTCAAGGTACGGTCGGTATACAATTTGGTGATGTTTTAAAGCAAAGCCAGTTTATGCAACTCATACCAACCACTTGGTGAGCTTGCGCTCTTCTAACAACCTGTGATCAATGCATATTCCCAATATTCGCAAGGGTTCAATCGCGAATCTCGAGTCAACTGCATCGCCATCGTATTTAAGCATTGACACTCGTCAACAATAACCGTTGACACGGCCCAGCCCGAGGTCGGTCCGCTCGCACCCAGCCTGCTGGTCAATGGCTTCAGTCCCAACATAGCGGTACACACCCAGCGCCGTGTTCGTGAAGGAGGCGGTTTATGCCACAGCATGAGCGCTGCTTCAGAAACGGCGTGGGGTGGTCATGATACGGGATCTCACAATCTTGATGGGGAGATAAGATCGTGGTGTCTGAATGGTCGTGGCTTGAGGCATCGTGAATGGCGCCGCGTTCGAGGTTGGTTGATGGCGATATGCTCAGAGAGCGGTCGCCGAAGCAGTTGAAAGAAACGTGCGCGCGTTCATTGCCCGAGATCGCATCCACTGCTGCGCGCAATTTTGTCTGTAGAAAGTCAGTTCTTGTGTGATGAAAGGTGATTGATCATAGAGACATGCTCAACGGGAGTTCAATGCTCGCAGAGGCTACTGGTCAACAGCTGCATGAGACAACTTATCGAGTCGCGATACCGGATCTATTGAGCGAGCTACATCTCTGTGAGAACGAGCTCGTTATCGATCAATCGATCATTATTTCTGGTGACTGTGGATGACAGATTTCGCTTCGAGTCAGAATCTGGAGTTCGATCGATGATGCATACTCACAACCCAGATCCCCACGAAAACCCAACCCTGCAGATCTAGGGTAACTTCCAACAATCACATTTTCATCAGTAACGACAATCGCCAAACTGTTGCATTGTCAATGATCATCGCTTTTTCGTATGTTGCCCTATAAGATCTAGAGATCTTCATCATGCCATGTCAAAGTGGCGGTCGCCATTGATGATATGATGGGATTTTCGCATGCACACTTTTGACCGTTGGCAAAACGATACACACGTGCAGCTTGTCGCATCGAATTATCGTTCAGACCAAGCCGGAAAGAGTACGGAGCTCATCATCACGAGACCTTTGTAGCTGATATAAAACAGGAAATAGATATACAGTGCATCTGGGTAGAGCTGACGATCTTGGCGCGTGCCAAGGGAGAAGTCAATTCTCTGGCTGAAAGCATAATTGTAACTCTATTGCTGCTAACCTTTCTTTTTTCTACGTACTTTACTGACTGATTGCTTCCCTATGGACATGGATCTGATTCATGATACTCGACACGGTATTGGACAGTGACTGGTGAGTCAGTGACAGATGTCTTGGCCGTCTGAACCGAGACCGATTCAACGTTGCGTTTGACATTTACAGTAAATGGACGAATCATGGACAGGAGATGGAATGTTGCGGGGAAGAATAACGAGATGGGATGGGATGGTGTGGATGGGATGTGGCAGCGTCGATCAGCAGGCGTGGACCAGCATCTGAGACAAGTGATGGTTGTCCTGGGTAATCATTACAATGAGACAAGTTCAAAAAATCTAGAACGAATCATCCCATCTTGCAGAGAGGCAAAGGAGGATCAGTGCCGTCAGAGGCTTCAACTAAGAGGTTAGCTGAACAAGTCTGATGACTTGCTGGAATCCAACGCCACGACTGATGAGCAAAACGAACGATGCGGGAGAATGCTGCATTCGGAATACACATCCGCGTGTTCGGAAAGGCGGCTATTCAGAATTCTCGGCCGAGTATTCTAAATAACCATAGTTTAAGAAAAATAAGAAAAATCTCTCTTTTTTCTCCAGTCACGAGGAACCCCGGAGTTGGGCGTATTTTAATGAAGCTGGGGGAATCTGACACGATGGCTTCAGAGTGAGTCCGGCCGAGGACCCACTTGGATCAGAGGCGAATTGATGTGAGCCCAGGGGTACTGTAGGTCTCTTCGGCAAAGCTCAGGGAGAACTTCAAAGACTCCAGTTTATATGGAGTGGTAGGCATTTGATGGAGCATGCATTTGCTTGGTCAACATTACTCTATCTCAATTATCTGGTGCCTGTTCTCGTGACCCCACGGGAATATTGAGGGTCGAGTTAATACAATGGATCGACTCCGAGGCCATGGTTCACATCATGTGGTTGAAGCATCGCATCTACCTCCCTCCCTCTGGCTCAATACCAGTATCTCGGTGCAATATCAAGTGTAACCCAATACCAGATGATACATGCACCAATACAAGATGGGTAATTAATTTACAGAAACCAAACCAAGGTGGTAATTGCGGCTATTCAATCCAGCATGTAATGCTTTCCATAAAATACTAGACCCATTCGCGGCAACCATTTACGGCTCGTGTGAGCGTTCCTTTGAGTTCTCTTACGGAAGAAAACGCTGTATTACCAAGATCGAACCGCGCACCCCTGCTGCTCTTTAGTGGCGTGGTGAAGCTCCTGTTCTGGCCCTTGACGTTTCGGCCCGGGAAATTATGCATGACAAGACGATTCGCGGTGCTCGTGACGATAGTGGCTTGTTCTTCCTTCATCAACATCACATTGATCAAGTATCTAACAATTATCAGCTGTGAAGTTCTAAAGGATTCAAGTCCTCGGTGAAACGGCGAATTCTCCCCGCAGCGTTCGCTTGGGCTGAAAATCCGGAGATTCTGGGGTCAGATGCATGCCACTACAAGGCATCTCGGTCGCTGACTCGGAGGCACTCTTTGACACTTTTCTCTGGGGGAAATCCAATTCCCCAGACCAGAACCAGAAAAAAAAAAAAGTGAGGTCTCATGAGTGGGAAGGGGAGAACGCTATTACCCCAAAGTATTAGGTTGCGCGGTGGTGAGCTCGGTCAATTACAACCCATCCATGCAGTCGGAGCAGCAGGGGCGTAGCGTCTCGAGTACCACCGAGAGTCGCCCGTAGGGACCCCTTTTTGTATTGTATTCCTTTCTGCTGGGTACTGCACTGTCTTTTACTGGGTGCAGCTTGTGGAAAGTGTGGTGAATTTCCCCGCGTCGGGCTTTTGGAGGGTTGCGAGAGACTGCCGATTACTGGCTGAAGCTTGAAGAGAGTGTGTGTGGTGGGAAACGTTAGCATGACATTTTTGCAGATCTGGTTACAGTGATCAGCATCAAGATAGGCTTCAACCTCGCAATTCAAAATCGACCATTACCCTGAGCTAATCTCCAAAGTCTTGTTTCGTAATGGTTAATAATACCACGATGATGTTCTTCCCACGGGTTATACCGCCAGCGTGGTTAACCCTCTTCCTATTAAAGTCCGTTCCCGTCTGACTCGAATAGATTCCACGCTCTAGAACAACTTCCCTTCTTTCGTAGAAGGTCCCGTGATGGAAGAACAAGCCGCACGCGCGCAAGGAAATAAACGGCCGGGCGATTACTCGGCGCTTCTCCCTGTAGACCCAGGCCCGTTAACGTTATGGGTCTCCAACAGTCCCTCCACTAAAAAACACGGGCAAGTTAATTGTCGGGTCCTTTTCTTTTTTCTGTTCGGCCTTACTTCGTAGCACGCCCCTCAGCAAAGACCCACGAGATTCCCCAGACCAGCCCAGATCAAGATGTTGGAGCGCGTCAAGTTTTTCTTTTTCGTTCGTGATGGATGATTTTTAATTAATTGAGTGAGATCGAAATGAACGTGTTCTTGTGAGACGGTGACATGTTCACCACATGATTTAATTGTGGTACAGAAAAATCTTGGGCTTGGTGAGGCGGTAGACGGGTATCTGATTAATTGACACTTGATTTGTTTGTTATTGATGCTGTTCATCATTCAGTGTCATTTATATGGAATGCATGCATTTTCACTTAGACGCCCGAAAATCGAATCTTCAAAGTTTCTCCGTATTTTTGCCATGTTTTCCCCACCCGCACCCCACTCACTACCCGATCCTCATGGCATGGCATTCTTCTGCGGCCGCCTCCGCATTTTTCCTAAGGCCCAGGGGGCGTGTGCACAGCGTGGCATGCCCCCCCTGTTCCCCCATTTACCGTGCCCCATGGGCCCCCGGGACCCTTTTTAGTGTCTGGCCCCCCTAGCTAGCTCCGCTCCTCCCCAACCTCCCAGGTCCTGGGCACTGTCGCGCCAAAAAAAAAAA
>LTDI01000220.1:0-131236 GCA_001654545.1 Fusarium agapanthi
AAGCTTTATTTTAAATTAATTATAAAAGATACTAAAGAAATTAAACTTATATAAGAAAATATAAAGACTGCTTTATTATATAGTATTTTTTTCTTAATTTATAAATTTTTATTTATATTTATTATCTTTAGGTAAAAAAATACCTAGAACCGGTCAATTCTTGTGACTCCCGGGGGCACTTATACCCATTCATTTCTTGTGCTTGGGGAAAAAAGGTATTAGGACACTAGAGTTGACTTCGACTTCAATAATCAAGCCAATTCTACGTATACTCTGAGGCTATCATAGGATAAGTCTTTTGCAGCTCCCTTTAGGAATCGATGCCTCATTTTCTTTTGTAGCTCCTTTACCAATTCGAGGCCAATTGATTGGAGTCTAACGTTATGATGTTCCAATTTCTCTTCGTTTGGTGATTGATTTTGCGATTTGGCTGTAATTTGAGCTGGCACTGCGTGGCATTGGCAGCGATTCAATGTGATAATGTAATCAGTTGATCGGTCCTCATGGCGTATAAATAATTGCCTTTCGGTTTGTTTGAACTCTTGATCTTCATTCTTTTCTCTTTGAACATCACAAAACAACTTCGGTATGTGCCCTCACTTCGCCGCGCGATATCTACCTATGTAGTCTACAAGCGCGATTCCGGCACTCGCAGTGCCTTGCGGACAGGAGCGATGGTTCGTGTATGTGGGTTGCCGGAAAGCACCGCTACGAGCGGTGTGGTCGCGGTGGCTACTGTCTCCCGCTACTGTCTCCCGATGTGAGTTGTAAATACTGTTTTACACTTCGTTTTACTAGGTAATTCACATTGCCTTTAGTCCTCCCGATGCAGTGAACGTTTGTATGTTCTTCCTCCACTACCACCTTGCCCATCCCACCGTTCCTAAGAATAATGAGTCAGTTGGTATTTCGCGCTGCAAATTGGGGTTTCAAGCCTTGCTAATTAATTTGGCACCTTATAGGATATCGGAAAGGAAAAGACGAACAATCATATTGCATCAGGACGGCTTCTTATACCCCAGCAGCTGCGAATAAGAAGGTTACTGATTGAGTCATCATAAAAGCATATTATTCTGATTTTAATTGGGAGACTTATCTCTGTTGAGGCTATGCGCATATTGCCTTCCAAAACCTGAATTTAATTGGGATTTTTGAGTGTGTTGGCTTGGTATGTCTCGTTGAGATGTAATTGATTAGGAGGTAGTGAATACCCCCATCCTACCTATGATAGTGCCAACCTAGGTGAGGGAGGAAAATAAGGACCTTTATCCTCAGTGATGAAAATACTGAGGTAAGTTTAGTATATTTTTATAGGACTTTAGACCGGTTTAATCTAGCACCCTAATTCAACGTCAGAAGTCGTATTCTCCCCTGATGAGTGCTAATTCAGTTCTGATTTTGAGTTGCAAAACCTAAAATTGAGGTTTAAAACCTACGGTTCAACAGCATCTATGGGTTTCTTTGCTGCAAGATCAATGATCAATGTCTTGGGATTGGTGAAAAGAGGTATCAGGGCACTGAAGTTGTTGTTCTTGACTGTTGACTTTTATTGTTTCAGATGTTATAATATATCTGCAAAACAAAACAAACCGAGACACATCAACACTCTCAACCAATAACGGCGCACATTGTAACAGTCACCGCCCAAAAGGAATCACTCTCGTCAGATACTTCTCGCAGCTTCATCACGACCCCCGTTTCCATCTCTCATCTTCCATACTCAGGACTGCTGGGAAATTGTGGACTCAAGAGCCAGAACCTGCAAGATCATGTTAGGAAACGCAAACAGTCATTTGAAAACCGGGTTCACTTACCAAGGCAGTTCGGCAGGGAATATAGATATGAGTCCAGTTCTTCCTGTTATTCCATTCCATAGGCGTAGTGAAGAATCGGGTGTTCTCATCGACACGGTTGTGACCACCAACATCCTTACTATCTGTGTTGAGAACGACCCGGTAAGTTCCTGCAACTTCAATTCCGATACGGTAGTCGCTGAAGCTGTTGGTTGGGTGGAAGTTAAAGATAAAGACCAGACCACCGCGCTCAAACACGATAACCTTGTCACCTTCATGTTTCAATGAGATATAAGCCTGTGGCGCATGGAGCCAACCATATTTGGCCTCAGTCTGGTTCATCAAGCGGTCAAAGTGATCAAGGAACTTGTATCGGAGCAAGGGATCATCCGTAAGGTTGAGCTGTCGTCGAGCATACCAGAATGAGTTGTTGTTGCCCTCACGCGGGAAGTCGAGCCACTCAGGGTGACCAAACTCGTTACCCTCAAAGTTCAGATATCCCTCTCCTCCGAGGCCATGTGTCACAAGTCGAATCATCTTGTGGAGTGCCATACCGCGATCAATGACAGGAGTCAGGGGCGACAGAGTAGACATGTTGGTATACATTTCAGCGTCACATAGATGCATCATGAGTGTTTTGTCACCAACAAGCCTGTGCATGTTAGTGGCTGAAAGTGAAACAAGTCAAAGGAGCATTAACTTACGCCTGGTCGTGGCTCTCAGCATAGGCGATAGTCTTCTCGCCATGCCGACGGTTGGTAAGCGTATGGCAGATGTTGCCAATGTCCCATTCGTCATCCTGGAGTTCCTTCAGAATCTTGATCCACATATCAGGAATGGCCATGGCAAGGCGGTAGTCGAATCCAACGCCACCAAGAGAAAGTGGCAGGCAAAGCGCCGGCATACCAGAGACATCCTCAGCAATGGTGATAACCTCTGGGTAGAGTTCATGCAGCATTTCATTTGCAAGCATCATATAGACAACAGCCTCCTCATCAACATCTGCGCCGAAGTACTCATGATAGCCACCGGAAAAGCCCCTGTTGAGATTAGCACGATAGGCCAATAAGATTGTGATAGTATCACTTACGTGCCCATGCCATGATGAACATATAGCATGCTGGTAACTCCGTCAAATCGGAAACCGTCGAATTGGTACTCGTCCATCCAAAAACGCAAGTTGCTCAGCAAGAACCGCATCACCTCGTGGTGGCCGTAGTTGAAAAGCCGGCTGTCCCACTGATCGTGTCGGCCCTTGCCGCCACCATGGAAGTAATGGTGATCGGTACCATCAAACTCGTTGATACCATCGAGGACGTTCTTGGAAGCATGGCTGTGAACGACATCGAGTAGCATGGTAATTCCGAGGCCGTGTGCGGTATCAATGAGCTCCTTGAGGTCCTCGGGAGTACCGTATCGACTGCTAGCAGCGAAGAAGTTGTTGATTTGATAGCCAAAGCTGGCGTAGTACGCATGTTCCATCACAGCCATCAGTTGAATCACATTGTAACCTAGATTCTTAATTCGTGGAAGCATGTTCTTGGTAAACTCCTTGTAAGTGGCAACCCGCTGGTCAGGGCTGGAGATTCCGACATGAGCCTCATACACACGAACACTTGCAGGCTTCTTAGGCCGGGCGTTTTTGAACTTGTATATCTCGGAGGCTGGAGGGTTCCAGAAGTGAGCATCGTATGCGGGAGACACAGACAAATCCTGTGTTACGTACTTGATCCAAGCCGGAAGTCGATCAACATGCTCACCATTGGGCAAGTTGAGCGAGATCTAGGGAGACATATTAGATGCGATGTGTTATAATTGTGTCTGGATTTTAACCTACCTTGACTTTGGAAAGATGAGGAATGGCAGGCTGTCCATCTTGGGCAGGAATTGTAATTTCGAAGACGCCGAAATCGTTCTTGGTCATGGGATGAGCATTGCGGTCCCAGTTATCTAAGGCAAATAGTGTAAGCACATTGTATACACGATTGAGTTTGGAGACGTACTAAAGTCGCCGACCAGGAACGCTGCAGTGGCATTAGGCGCCCATTCATGGTAGACAATGTTGTTATTAGCATCGAGGTTGAAGCCAAATTTCTCAGCGCCCTGTAGACAACAAGTATCAGTAACGCGACTCGCTGAATGGGAAGCTGGAAGCCTACCCTACTGAACTTCTCAAGGCCACCTTCGGTGTCGTTGATGGTCTTGATCCAATCTTGAGTTTTAGAAAAGCGCCTTCTGAGGGCTTCGCTGAAGGGCTCCAGCCAAGGATCGAGCTTCACAACCCCTAAAATACATCGTGAGCGTTGTGTTCTTGGATATCAGATCATCACATGTCAGGCCATGCATAGACTTACCTGTACCGTCGTTGGGAATGTCACCTGCAGCACCGCCAGAGCGATTGGGGTCCAAGGAATTGGACGAGTTTTCAACAATTGCGTCCATTTTTCAAAGTCGAATTGACAATACGACGCGGTTGTAGAAGGGAGGCAGGTCTCGAGGTGGGCGGGGTAGTAAGGATATTGGTGTTGCAAGCTTCAGACAATTGTTGAGCTTCAAGTGAGACACAATTGAGGGAGACGAAGAATCGACACAGAAGCACAAAGGATCTTAAAGAAACTTCCCAGATGAAAAGAGGCTTGAAAATTAAGACGAAGAATCAGAAAATTGTGGCAACAGAAGTAGAACTGCAATATCAGAGACCTTGCAACCTCCCTATCTAGCTCATTCGCCTAAGGTAAGGTAACCAATCTTTCAGTTTCCCACCCACTCAGAGCTTTATCGATAAGTTGGGATGACGTCGCGAATGGTGAATTTCTCAACGGCCACGGTACGTATCTGCGCGCTGTCCCTTAAATGGAAGGCATTTTCAGTCTATGTGCCTGCAACGCTCAACATGTGGTTGAGAGGGTGACACTGGACCCAACCGGGAGCCTCGTAATATCGCCACTTCCTGTAAAAGAGTCTTCTGATGTTGCGCGAGAATCATTGTGCAGTTCGGACGGGTCCCATCAAATTCATGGAGCAAATAGTCTGCGCTCGCTTTGGGGTGCCTACGGTGCTTGGGGTGCTTGGGGAGGGCCGGGGGCTAGTATCAGATCCCCCATGTCGGCCCGGCTTGTTTAGCGGGGACGTCGCTGTAGTCTAGGCCTGTCAGTCGCTGCTACGCGCTATCAGCTCCTGCGCGCAATTGCAAGAAGATCGCCTGATGTTAAATTGAGGTGCTAAAAATACATAGTCTAAGATCCTCTAAATCTTTACTAAATTATGCTAAGTTTACCTAAGTTTGCCTAAGGCTTTTTGTCACCTAGGCCCCTCGCCAGGTTAGGTATGTATCTTAGTACCTACTAAAGTAACCTAAGGTACTACCTACCTAAGTACCTAAGGACCTAATGAAAGCGTCCACTAGACCCCGATAGCGGACGATGCCCTGCTGGCGGAAGGGCCCCGTCCCGAAGCTGGAGGTCAGGCAAAGCGAAACTCAGTAACCCTCAATTCCGTAACTAAGGTACAATCATAGAAGCATCGTCTCCCTACGCCAGTCCTATATCCAATCTCGCTGTAACAATTTATTTCCATGCTATCGAACCGATAGGCTCTGTCGTCGGCCTTGCTCTCACACGACGGCATTAAGCTGTAACCAACCGGTCCCCGCATCCCGTCATCGTCGGCCCAGATATACTGCAACTCAGTCGACTGTCAACTGTCGCCTGACGCTCCGCTCTGTATCATCCTTCAATATTATGCAAACTGAATATATATCATAATGTCGCCCTTTGTAAGGGCACTCCCTACCGCTCGTTGCTGTCTTTGCCATCTCTCCCACTATGTCGCACGGTCGGTTCCTACTACGACACGTTGCCTATCCTCTTGCAATTCTCGATCACGACAACAATACCGCTATATCTCGGGCTCCTCTATAGCTTCACGACGCAACAGCGACTTCAATTCAGGCTTCAGCAGTAGCTATGACCCATCAGTCGACTCGGGGCGTGGCCCCATGTTCAACAAGACCAACTTCGGCGTACCGCATTTCTACCCACGCGATCTCAAGAAAAGAGTAGACGACTACGTCGTTGGCCAGGACCGGGCTAAGAAGACCATATGCGCAACCATCTTTAATCACTACCAGAATCTACGGCGAAGGCACCAACATGAGCACGAAGATCGGAACAGGCGGGATAAGGTAATGCGCCAAAGGTTTGCGAGAGACAGAGAACTGCACCAGAAACGTCGTGAGATGCACCCTGTCGAAGGTCAGCGTGTACATGGTTCCATCCCTGAGCGCTACGCTGCTGATACTCTTAAAGATGAGTTCCCGGGCCATAATGAGTCGGTCCGTGCGCTTCACGATAACCACGAATTCGATGACGACCCAATGGACCATCTCTATGCTGCAGAGGATATAACAGTCCCCGACCACGTCAAGATAGACAAGAGTAACCTCCTTCTGGTCGGTCCCACGGGTGTTGGCAAGACTTACATACTAGAGTCTGTCTTCTTCTATCAACTGTTAAACGACCAAACTGACAGAATTTAGAACACTAAGCAAAAAGATAAACGTACCCTTCTCTATCTGTGACTGCAACTCCTTCACTCAGGCTGGATACATAGGGCAGGACGTGGAGACCTGCATTGAGCGGCTCCTTATCGAAGCCAACTATGACATCAAGGCAACAGAGCACGGTATTGTTGTTCTTGATGAATTCGACAAGATTGCAAGGCGCGAAACGACTACTGGTCGGGATGTTGGGGGCGAGGGTGTTCAGCAGGCGCTGCTGAAGCTCGTTGAGGGAACAAAAGTCACCATCAATGTCAAGGACAACCGCTCATCCCGATCTACGCAACCTATCACGACGAACTATAGCGCATCTGGGCCATCTTCCTCGACTCCTCAGGCGGCTCCTCCAGGTGGCAAGGTTGACCAGTATACTATTGACACTACTAACATCCTCTTTGTGTTCTGTGGCGCCTTTGTCGGGCTAGACAAGGCGGTCTTGAAGAGGGTTGCAAGACCGACGATGGGGTTCGGCGGAGAACTTAGGGGACGCTCCTCTATGTCTCGCAACAAGCAAACTCTGCCGGCAGAAACATATACGCATTTGCCTCACCACAACCCTCAATCAGCTTCATCTTTCACGCCCCTAGATCTTACCACTCCTGCTGATCTACAAAGCTTCGGTTTCATTCCCGAGTTGATAGGGCGTCTGCACAATATCTGTGCTCTCAGCCCGCTTTCTCAAGAAGATCTTTTACGTATTCTGACTGAACCCAAAAACAGCCTTGTTGCTCAGTATACCGCTCTTTTCGAGACGTACCCTTCGCGATTATTCTTCACAGAGAGATCATTATATGCTATCGCGGAGCGAGCTGCTGCTTCAGAAACAGGGGCCCGAGGTCTCAAAATGGAGATGGAGCGCGTCCTAGCGGAGCCCATGTTTGATGCTCCGATGCCTTATGTACTCATCACCGAGGCATGCGTAAAGGGAACGGACAAGGCAGGATACTGGGGCAAGGACGGCCGGTTCGAGGTGGACAGAAGAATGCAGGCAGAAGAGATGAACCCGGCCAAAGGGGAACCTGAGAACACATTTGAAAAGTATCGAGAAGCAGGACAGAGCGGTGGCTAAGTTCAATATCATTGGAAACGAGGCGTATTGGATGGAGCAATTACTATTTTGATTAACTGGATTTAATATCGACAGAATGGTCAGGCAAAGCTTCGGGTATGCTCCCACAGAGATAGGCAAGCGAACAAATTCAATCAAACAAATGACTCGACTCGGGTTTCGTTGTTGTAGTACAGTATTTACACCAAGAGGACTTGATATCCCTGGAGCGACCTCGAAACCTCTGGTCATGTCCATGCGCACCAGAGGCCCTTTTACACACCAATACGTCTCCGTAGAGTCACTCCAGCTTCTAGCACAAAGGAAACGATGTTGTGTATTGAATTTAGTTACCCTTGGGGGGAGACTGGACCATACCCTTGCCAGCATAACCAGAAGAGGTAATACCGGTGAAAGGATCGGATTTTTGGTTCTACAAGGTCTCGTTAGCCAGGTGACCAGATGCGATGTAGACAAGATAGAACATACCTTGAGGAACTCGTTGGTCTCCTCCTGGTACTCCTGGGTCATGGTGTAGGGAGCGGGCTTAGCGACAACACGGACAGCACCAAAGAGAGCAACACTGGCGGCGAGACCAATGAAGACACCCCAGGCGACGCGAGCACCGGTTCCAGGGGGGTCGACAGCGCGGGGCCCGTGAGGACCGAAGGCAATCCAGTAAGCTGTTGAGAGAGTTTGAGTTAGTTTTATGGTTGTGACGCAGTTATACACGGTGATGCAGGGAATGGGCCGTTGATGTAACGGGTAAAGCTATATCGAAGCCCGGTCTACCAATCAGAAAGACGAATTGGGTGCTTGGGTTCTACATGATGCAATTGAGGCTCGTGGAGGGCCCAATGCAAGGTTGGAGCTGTGCAATTGAGGTGTTTGCCGAGTGAATCATAAATGACCGGCAAGGCTGAGGCATGTGTTGTGATGTGTTGTGATGTGTTATGGTGGGTGACCCAATATCTCGGCTACGCGGGCGGGATGGAGGTATTTTCGCAGTTGATGAGAGTTTGTGACGCACCAGCTTTCTTCTCCTGGAGGGTCAGCTCGGTCCAGTTGGACTGCATGCGATCACGCAGAGCCATCCAGAGCTCGGCCTGCTCTTGGAGAGGCATGCCCTCCCATCGCTTCTCGATGTTGGCGAGGGTCGGGTTAGAGATGGCGTGAGTTGAGGCAGCTCGGGAGGCCAGGGTGGGAGTGCTGCGCACCAGGCTCTTGCGCAGCAGGTTGGAGGCTGATGTGCGCAGCATCGTGAACAGTATATGTGAGGTAATCGGCGATGACGAGACGAGCGGGAGAGAAGCTCAATTGGTGCGCTCGAGAGAGGTTTCGTGGAGAAGAAGGCGAGTTATTCGGGGAATGTCAGAATTAGCAAGACGGGAGCAATCATACGATGGGTCTCTCTTGCCTCGGGCTTGGATTGGTGCATTTTCTGATCACGTGATCTATTCTTTTCCTTGTTGCCGGTTTTGCACGAACTTGATGAAATCGCCTTGTCCATGATTGGTCAAGACACTGAACCCATGGCATGGATCAGATGTCATGAATTAATTGGGCTTGATATTGATGTATGACATTTGTCGAGACGAAACAGTTTCAGGTTTATCCAAGATTCCATCGCATGTCTTTCTTGAATCCAAGAGTTGCATTCATTCTCTCACTAAATCCCAATCAGACAAACTTTCATATCACAATGAATACAGTGACTTCACCAGTTAATAAAGGACAAGGATCAACAGTAAACACCAAGTGTGCTCAGCTGATTCCGGCAAGGTTCGGAGGTTGAGGTCTGCAACGGGCTCTAAAGACGCGAACATGTCAGAATCTGGTAAGACTCTCTGTATCAAAAGGCTGATCGATGAGCACTTCTAGAGTTGCTACTCCTGTTCTTATTAACCATCACCTATTGATGGTGACTGCAAGTATGCTTCCTACTCTATCTATACGGAATGGAGATGTTCTCATATACCCGCCTCAGATCCTAATGCTGACTTTTACTCGTTCATCAATGCGTTCCCTCAAGATCTTACAATCATAACATAAATACGCTGTCTATCCATCTAGAACTTGACGTCAAACAAGTTCTTTCTTCGAATCCTTTCGCCGTACTTGTAAAAGACAAACGGCAATGGGATTGCTGCAGCTGCAATGAAGCCCAGCAAAGAGGTTCCCCATCCATAACCTAGGCTCTTGTACATACTTCGTCCTGCAAGAGGTAATAATGCTCCAACCAGCGAACGAAGTACAGTGCTTGCAGCAATTGCAGACGCAGCATACTGAACGTAGGCATCGACCAGGTAGACTGAGATGCACATCTGATCAAGAGTCAGCAAGCTGAAATCGGGTTGCAGCATGTAGAGATAGAGCACTTACAAATACGATGATCATACCACATCCCAAGAATGAAGTACCAATGATGGGCGCAATCCAATGGTCTTTATTCTCAGCAGACCATCCAAACATAAACAATCCAGCCGGAACAATAAAGCAAGCTCCCCCCATGAACGGAAGTCGATACTCTGGCTTGGGCTCTCCACCAT
Source organism: Fusarium agapanthi (assembly GCA_001654545.1). Lineage (NCBI taxonomy): Eukaryota > Fungi > Ascomycota > Sordariomycetes > Hypocreales > Nectriaceae > Fusarium > Fusarium agapanthi. The sequence goes on from LTDI01000220.1 coordinate 9,949, forward strand.
TCTTGCGAGTGAGATACTGAGTGAAGCGATCTATTGATGCTCCAGAAATGACAAGGCCTGTCAAGGAGCCAACTCCGAGACCAATATACGACAGACCAACTGATCCGCTGGAGAAATGATATTCTCCCTCAAAGAGTGTTGGCATGGCTGTGAAGAGGAGGTATAGATACCCGTACACCAGAGCCATATAAAATGATAGAAGCGACACGATCGGCGCGAAGAGAAGCATCTTGGTAGGTCTCGTAATTGCCAGACGGAAGACTTCCTTTGTGGTCGTGCCATTGTCAAGGATTGACCGAAGCTTAGTGTTCCCTGTGTCTTTGCGCAGCTTTTTGGTCTTCTTCTCAAGAAGAGCGTACGCATATGTTTCCCTCATGAAAATGGAAGCAACAATCGTGATCGCACCAGCCTATTGATAAGCAATGTCAGCCTTTGGTTCAATAATCAAGTATAGATATAAGATTTCACTTACAATAATAGCGACAACCCAGAAAGACCATCGCCAGCCCTTCGCTGCCGAAAGATATCCACCAGCTGGAGTTGTCAGCTTTGGGCACCGCTCAACCTAAAGTTTCACTTACCAATCGGTCCAATTACTGGTCCAAAAAGGGGTCCCAGAGCCCACGAAGACATGGCAGCTCCACGCTTCTCCTTGGAGATCATATCAGCTAACGAGCCAGCTCCGATTGTCAGCGGGCATGACCCAGCAAGGCCAGCAAGGAGTCGGAATGCTATTAGTCCCCCCAGGTTAGGGGCCTTGGCGCACGCCACAGTGAAGGCGACGAAGAGAACATTGCAGATGTGATACAGCGGGAGTCGGCCGTACATTTCGGACAAAGGTGCGATGACTAGGGGTCCAAAGCAGTAACCGAGAAGATATACTGAGACGATGAACGATGCCAGTTGCTCGTTTGTCGAGTGGAACTCCCCCATGACTTGGTCGATACTTGGTGCAAAGATGGAGGACGCAAGTGGCCTGGAAGTGTTAGGTGGGTGAGCTGTATGAAAGGGAAATGAACCGTTCTTACGTGACGAATGTAACCGATGAGACGAGGATTACATTGATAATCTTCTTCTTCGCTGACCAGTTCTGAGGGTTGGCTGGGTCGTCAGGGCCGTCCCAATTCACAACATTGAGGTCATCGGAAGGAGGTTCATCGAACTCGGCTGACGTTGATCCCTCTTCAAGATCCCTTTCGTTCTTCTTGATATCCTCTTCGGGTATTGGTGCTGGAGTGGCAGCACTGACCAGCTGGTCGTCAACTTCGACGTGTTTCATGCTGTCTTGTAGGTACTCGAGGGAGTAAATCGACACTTATAGTTAAGTTCTGCTTATCCGATAGTCTGAGTTCTGGCCCACAGGATCAGGCAAGAAGATGCTCGTGTAAGGCTGAGGATCTAAAAGGGGTTTGGAATGGTTGGGTAGGGGCCTGTTATTATATGCTTGATCCCCAGCAGATCTAAAGCTTCCCCAGAGGCACTAATGCATACTACAAACGAAGGGACCATTTGGCCGGGAGCCTCAACGGCAAACTGCTTATGTCCGTGTCTTATTATTAAAATGGAGGCCGGTCTACCAATCTGGAGGCCGGGAGTCATTGGGAAGTGGGTGTAGATGATCCAAGCCAATCTCGACAATGGTATGGATTGGTAATAGCCACAACCCTCGCTATTCATCCAGAAGGATTTATCATACCGAGCCAATAGTTTCAGTCTAATCGAACAAATAGGAGGGATAAGCAAGCAACCCCAAATGTAAGGAAGTAATGTTATAAGTTGTCCCGTGTCGGAGTCGGGGCCATGGATATTCCGCGGACTTTCCATGGGGAATGACATTTTCGCCCGTTCTTAATCACTGCCTATTCATTCTTCACAACAAAGCCAAGAGAAAAAACCACCGTAACAGTGTAACTGAAGCTATGGGTCGTCAGCCTCGTCAGCGTCCTGTGTCTTGCAATTTCTGCCGCGTGCGCAAGTTGCGCTGCAGTAGAGAATTTCCGTGTTCCAATTGCACAAGCCGCGGAGTTCAATGCCAGGCTCAAGACCCACCCCGGGCAACGGGCCCGTCTTCACGGCCGGTTTCTAAACGTGCAGGCGGAGGCGTAAGCGGAGGCGGAGGCGGAAGTGAAGGAACATCTTCTACGGGCAAGGAGGCGGACATTCTCTCACGATTGGAGAGGCTGGAAGCTCTTCTCGCAGAACGAAACAAAGAGACTGACTCTAACTCTAACTCGAACTCTCGAACAATATCATCAGCCCCTTCGAGTGTAGAAGGCAGTGATGTTGCTTCCCGGACGCAGCTGGAGCCTCTACAACCTTTGCCAATCAATGTTCAGAACTTGACGGCTGATGCTCTTTGGCTCGAGAGTTCATGCCTTGGCCCAAAGCCATCAGTAAGTCCAAAACTCTTGGCACCACTCAACAAGTCAACTCACACAAGTTACCTATTTAGGAATCCGTATTGGTTGACAACATTGTTTTCCGCGTATGTCCTATACGCTCAATTGCACAGCCGTCATGTTACATCTTTCAAAACTCAAGTGTCCCTTCAGGTTTCCTGTCTTTGGAACCAACAAGGTGCATCTGGTTGCCTCAACGACATGAAACTAAGGTTTTGCTTCACAAGTACACCTCGGTCATCACTTTTATGCATCATGTTGTGCACACTCCAAGCCTGTATAAACTCGTCGATGAGGTCTACGATGCCGTTGAAAAGGGGACACAAGTTTCGTTGTGCTCGGTTCTCCTGATGCTTGCAGTCTGCACCAATGTCACATACGCATGGACAGCAGTAGACAACAACATGACGCCTCTCTTCTTTGATTATAAAGAGGCAAACAACCAATCATTTGGATGGCTCAAATCAACCTTTGATGTATTCGATGCATCACAGCGGAGGTCGGAGATAGGTCTCGAGTTGGCTCAGGGTCTCATCATCGTGAGTTTCGTCCTGTTGAACTTGGAAGGAGTTTCCTCCCGAGCTCGAAACTGTTTCTTCAATTCCATCACTATTTGCCGTGAGCTCGGACTGCACCGTCTGGATCACCCTCACAACCCGCCCTCGGTGCAAATACCCCAGCTCAGTCCTCTCAAAATGGAGACTGCTCGGCGAGTTTGGTGGTACCTCGTGGGTACAGATGCGTAAGGCCTCCATGACAAAATAAATAGCGTTTGATCTAATGGTTTACAGCATGATATCTCGATTCCCAGGGCCGCATGAAGGCACCTACCTGACCAATCCAAGGCAAATGAATGTCAGAAAACCTCTGAATGCCGATGATGAAGATCTTGTAGAAGGACAAGAGTTGGTGGGAAAGCCAATAAATTGTTCCACTAACATGTCTTATTTCTTACAGAGGTTACGTCTCGCTGAGGTCCTCCGCAACTTCACTGACCGAGTACCTCTTGCAAATTCCTCAAATCCAGATGTCCACTCATACGACCTTGTTTTGGAAGTTGATGCGGCCATCGAGCAATTCATCGAAGATCTGCCTCCATTCCTCAAGTTTAATACGGATTACCTACAGCAGCTCCCTGCTACAGAAACGCGTAAAAGACCAGGGCTGATTATTCAGCGTCATATCATGAATGTCTTTGTCCATGGCCAAAGATGCAAACTTCATCTCCCATATCTAGCTCGTGGCGCAGTCGAGCCTACGTACGCTCGCTCCCGGCGCGTGTGTCTTGATTCGGCACGCATGGTCATACAAACAGAACACCAGCTCGAGAAGGAAGCTACAACTTTTAACTCGACACGGCTCAGGACATGTTTAGTATTGCATAGTGTATTCATCGCCAGCATTGTTCTTATTTTGGACTTCTGCCTAGGCGCCGATGCCGACGAGAAAGAACGAAGACGAGAAAACTTATTGGAAGCATGGGACATATTGGAAGCGGCCAAAGAACTCTCTAGACCTACGGCTCGCATACAAGATCTATTGACACAGGTGATGAAGAAGCATAAAGTGACACTGCCAATGGGCAAGGAGAGGCAGAGACCTGTGGAATGTGAAAATCTTCCCCCTACACCAAGCTCGTCAACTGCCATGTTGTCGAATGGCACGACACCAAATGATGCCATAGCATCTGTCCAAGAGTTGAGCGACATGGGATTGAATATGGACTTGGAGGGAATGGATTGGGAGAATTTGCTTTGGGGTTTAGAGGCTCCTTTATTCTGAGGTTCCGCTCAACAGTAACCGACGAGATAGTTGGTAAATTATATCACCTAATTAACAGTGCTGACTTTGTGACTTGTCTTTCAAAAAGATAGAATTCAATGATACTCAAACAGTAATTCGCAAAGAGGCCTTCACTTCTTGAACTTATCAGGATATCCCACAGTAATATTTGATGTAAAATTATACGGGGTCTTGTGTGGCACTTAATCAAGTACTGTGGACTGCACTTATTTTGCTACAGATAAAGACTCCTTTACAGATTCTGTCTTTTGCCAACTACTGCGAATCTTGTTGGTATCTGGTTGATAAGGACAGAGCACATATGACCGCCTTCTATCGTCACATACATAAGTGCTTCTCAACAGTAGCATATCATCATCGCCCATAATCGTCTTGACATCTTACACCCTGCCATTTCCACCAACTCATCGATGCATCGCTATAACATTTCCATCATCAACAGAGTAACAATAACAAAGAAACATCAGTGGGAAAATATTCCCCGCTTCTCACCACAATACTTGCAGCCTGTGCATTGCCACAGGAACGTGGGCGGTATGTGCTGATAGTCAAAGCATTGACCTAAGCTTATCCAGGCTCCAGTTCTTGCGGCGAGGACTTTCATTTGAGGCATCCGCGAAACTCTCAAGGACTATAGTTGCCGTTGTGGTGTTGTTGTTTGCAGTTTAGGTCTGTCATATCGTTTCCGCATAGTATCCTCCCTTAACCTCTCGAGGAATGTGAAGCCACCCCTTAGAACTTCTCCGTTACCTGATCGAGCTTCCAAAGCCTCGCGGACCATGCAGCGATAGGTTCGCAGTCAGTCACTGAGTTGCAGTGGGGGGAGGTGACCGAAACTCTAACGTTTACTTGGGAAGGCCTAACTATCGTCCTCAATCACGAAGCGGTAGACCAATTTCGGGAGGACCCAGCCATGAGACGTCTCCATATCAGGGTCCAGGCGCACATTGTTAAGGCGAAGGTGAGAACCGCCTTCGTCTTTCTAGGCTCAAAGGGTCTTTGGGAGCTCGTTGCAATGTATTCCATCTAGAGAATAGGTCTGTCAAAAACGGGTTTAATCCGATACTGTGATAGTTGCTCAAGGTGTTTGTCACTGTGGCATTATTCGCAATTCGGGTCTGCTATTCAAATCCTTGGAAATTTGCACATCATAGGACATACGCAAAAGTTTGTTCATATATCTAAAACCACAAGCCTCTTCTAGTTTGCTGATCATATTAGTCTCACTATCATCTGAAGAGGAGTTACTATATACTAAACGCCAGGCCACACTAAATGACAAATGAAGAGAGGCAGCTACATTTTAAACTACCGATGTGGTTTCTACAGTATTTATAAATAGCGGTTATACCTATGTTTCTCATCGACTTTTAATATTATATATGGTTTCTACTAATAGCTTAAGATATAATAGATCATTTAGTAGACGAGATAATGTATATAATAAATATTGGTAGATCAGTATCAGAGTATACATTTAGTGTATCTTCTTGAGCCCCTAATTGTAACATCACGTTACAACTCTCAGTGTTCCATTCAGACCTCTGCATTCTTATCCAGCTCGCTCTCATTCTGAGGCTCTCTTTACTTCAGGACTCTCTATATGTAAATCTCTGCTCGTGCAGGCCGCTCTGCTATTGTTGAATTGACAGCAACAGTCAGGGCAATCCATAAAGAGGATTTAGTAGACCAATAGATGCCAGAAGAGCCCATCGTCGACCCACATCAGCGAGACCTGGCACCGTATAAGGTGACGAAGGTGTTGGCTGCTCTGTGGAAATGGGCGACACTATGAGGTCCCGTTCATTAAGCTCAAGTTTCTGATCAGCGCAAAAAGCTGGCCGTAGACGTCGAGCGCTCGCTGAGCGGTCTCATTGACATGAGCAGGATTGATGATGGCGAGGTTGAGAACATTGGCCTCGATGCCGAGCCGTATGTCAGCCCTTTTCAATAGTCTTGTGGCACAAGTAACACCTAGTCTCATTACCATTGAACTAGATTCGATTCATTCGCGAATAGCAAACGGTCTTAATCCTGTTTGGCGGTAAGATTGATAGAGGAGGGTGGTGGTGGTGGTGGTGGGAGGAGAACCAGACGCGCCTTAGACTGGGAGATCTTGCAGAAGAGGTTGGTGATGTTATTTGAGCTCTGTGACAGAAATAGTTTGGGATGTAGATATTTGAAGTCGGGCATTACATCGACGTGTCTGAGAACAATTTCTCCAGGTAGGCCCGTCCAAAGACAGCGATCTCCTTCTCCCTTGCCAGGTAGTTGCAAGTGTTAGGTGGCCGATTTAAATTTTGGCCGAGATTTGTCAGTTATTCCTTCCAGCTTTTTTCCTTCCCCCTGTCTCATTCTCACTTGGAATGAAGTCCCTCGATGGAGAGTCAACCTTCTTTTGCGCATCATTTGCAAATATTGGCTGAAAAGTGTAGAATCCTGTATTTTGCTGAGCATGACGACTTTGATAGAAAGGGCACTTCCAGCGAAACTAACCTCCAACCACACCGCAAAATACAGTCAAAGCCAACGGCAATGCTCTCTCAAAAACATGCATTTTGAATATATTATATCAGCAGGAAGCGATAGTCTTGAAATATTTCGACCAACCTCTAGTTCCGAGGTCGTAAAGTTAAGGGTAGGTAGCCACCTCAGGCTCGAACTCGAAATAATTGGGACCGGATTTATAGTGGACCGCATACACTGTAGCTTCCGGAACGTGCCCCACTAAAACTTTCTCAAGGAACGGGACCTCGCGTGTTTGTACGGATACGTTACGCACTTGCAATTGCCCCCGACGCGTCTCCCGGTTTCCTCGACCGCGTTCCCCGCCACGCCCCGGCCATGAAATCAATTAAAGAGTTACGTACCTGCTGAACCGTGAACACCACTCTTGGTATCGATATTTCCAACTCCATCTCTTTACTGATTCGAGTCGTTTGAGCGAAAAACTCACAATTCCATCATGTATGCGACAAGATAATGTCATATGGACCATGAGTAACTGGAAGGAACTGGGAGAAGTCCCTGATTCTGAGGAAGAAGATGGATTCGAGAGCCAAGAATTACCATCATTACCTACGATCACGCAGACGAATAAGACCATTAGTGAACGATTCAACAGTCAACAAGTTGACACGGCCAACCATGAGGAGAAGGATAAAGATCGCGACATCTGGGATGTCCCCAATTCCTCACAGGAGCTTACCCACCATGCTCTTTCAACCAAGACACCTGCTCGAATACCAGGAGTAACGCTAAAGCAGCCCGAAAGACACGGATTTCCCTCTGATATTTATGACATTCAATCATCATCGCCTCTGTCATCCATACACTCGGATGTTGACTTGCCTGATATCGACAACCCTGACCTCGAACGACCGAATGTGACGACCGAAGCCACGCTGTCGAATGAAGCCCAGGAAATCGATACGGCCAGTAATGAAACACCAAACATAGCGATTGAACGATCGTCACCGCCTCCAGCTCTCGAGTTCGAGGACAGCCGGGATACTGAGCATCCATCATCGTCACTAGTCCTTGGAGATGACCATGCAGTATCCATGCCTCGTCGAATTCTGGGCACTAGCTCCGAGAACCAGGCTGCCCAACAAGCTGCTATTCGTTACGAACGGTCATTTCGCCCCAGAAAGCCTATCCAAGAACGTCCTTATGCCATTGAATTGTCCCGCTACTCCAACACGCTCAAGAGCCATGGCGTCCGGCCAATCAGACTTGCAATGGAAGGAGAAAAACGACGTCGACAACAGGCTGAGCAAAATTCTTCGCAGGATAAGGACTTTGAAGATGATAGCCAAGGCTCAAACATACCGGGAGTATCTGATGAGAGCCAATTGAAGGGTGCGGAGGACTTTTTGGACGCCTTGGACACACTCGATCTTCCCTCACCTTCGCCACCGAAGACGTCGCCAATGAACGATCGTGCTGGGCCCAGCAGTCAGGCAAGCTCGACAGGCGATACAGAAAACACGAGCATGGCCGGCGATGATCTTCCAGCTTTACAAGACTTGCTGAGACAGCCGATTACCACGACTTCGAGGCAGTCTGGCAAACGGAAATCGTCACCGTCTCGGTCTTCCACAAGGAAGCGCAAGAGATATGATATTGTTGATAGCGATTCTCTTGAACCTGCATCCGTTTTCAGACTTGGGCCCGGCACAACAGACTCGCCTGCCGCAGCACGTAGTTCTAGACGACTCGCCGATCACGAGAAACATCAACATGAGTTTTCGGTATCTCCATTAGTGTCAGCCAAACAGCCCGAGCCATTTCTGAGGTTGACACAACGACCCACTATCTTTAATGTGAGTGACTCCGAGGATGAACTCGCTGGCCCTACCACCACCCAGCAGCTGGACCACGAAGATGCCGCATCTCAATCTGAATCTGACCCAGGCTCTGAGAGTGGCTCTGAGATTGTCAACACGGTTGGCCGTCGCATCAGAGGAGTTCTTCCTGCATCTTGGCTGCGGCTAGATCAGCAAGCTGGTCACAAGAAGGCCCTGAAGGACATTCATAAGCGAGCTGTTGCCTTTCCGCCTGAACGGGAAATAAGACGTGGTGTTGCACAGAGGCGAGTCGCCTCGTCAAATTCTGTCACAAACTTTGAGATGTTCTTTGAAGACTCTGATGAAGATTCGCCAACACCTGCATCAGCCCTGCGACGGGAAACAACTGACGATGTATTCCACAACCAAACCCGCTTAACCATTGACGACGAGCCCATAACCATTTCAGAAATCCTGTCTGATGATGAGGGATCTGTGGTCGAGGACAACGCTATTGACCCTATGTTTACTGGACGGAAACGACAATTGAAGCTTGCGGATTCTTTTCGTGGCCCAGCAAAACGATACAAAACTTCTGATGCTCAACGGAAACAAGTAGCACCCAGAGAACTCGATCAGCTCAGAATTACTAGCATGCTCGCTGGGACTTCTGTGCCTGCACCTGAGCTCGTCAAGAAGAAGTACCGCCATCCTACATTGAAACGCAAGTCCAATGGAAAGAAACGGCCCACGAAGAGCAAGTCATATGTACCACCTCGACTAAGTATTCTGGACGTTGTCGAAGCAGACGCACCACGGTTCCTCAAGATTGCTGCGAGGTCTGCTACCCGGCGCCGAGACATGGGTAGGAGTAGTCCTGGTAGAAAGTTGATTAAACTTGCTACTAGAGAGGACCATATTGACGCGACATCTGTCTTGAATAACTGGAGGGTCGGTTCGATCCCCCAACGCCAGTCGGTCACTGCTGCTCGAAAAGACAAAACTAAGCCGAACCCTAAGCACAGGGAAACGAAGCAACCTCTGCGTGAAACATCTGGGAATGGCTCTACTATCCCACGGAGGATGCCATTGGTCTCAGGAGCATCTCGACGCCTGGTCAAACAAGTGAGCCAGGCAGGGTCAGTCAGGTATCAGCCGGACAGTACTCATGCAGAAACTCGAATGAGCCAGAACGCCCTTACCAGCACACCCTTATCCCGTTCTGGCTCAGGAGTCGTGCGCCCGGCTCAACTGGAAACGGATGAAACAGGCCAGACTAGTCGCTTCTTATTCAACGCAACCAAGAAACGTCTGGATCATCTGTACCGGAAACAACGTGGTGACCTTTCTGCTTCAAGCATCATGACCTTCGACCATGAACCCGATACGTTTTACTCAGCGAGTCCACCTCCCGAACAAAACCCAGTGCCTCTCCGAGTCGTAGAGGAACCATCTCAAAACCTGAACAAATCGCGATTTCGGAAGAAGACCAAACCTCGACGCATTGATGTCGAAGCACCACAGTTTAGTCGTGCCAATGATCCTATCCCCGTCGAGTTTGCCTCAATCTCAGAGCCCGCTCAGTCTATAGTGGCGAATGAGGAGAAGCTTCAAGGTTTGGGGCCGTATGGCACACAGTACACACATCATTTTGAGACTTTCCCTCTGGATGCCCAGGTCTACTTCCATGAGTCAACTCTTATTGGAAGTGGTGTGTTTGAATCTGTATCAAGTGCCCCGAGCTGCCAACATCTACTGGAAACTCGACCACGGGTATCGCTTAGCTTCGGGGAGCAAATCCTCAGATGGGGCCGTTGGGACTCGCAAGTTTCCTCTGAGCTGGGTATGCTTCTCGATTCCATCGCAGACCAGCTCGAATACACATCAGTCAACGAAGAAGCCCAAGACCCCAAATTTGTCAAAAGTGCTGCAAGGTTCATCATGAACTTCATGCTGAATTCTTTGAGCCTCACGGACCATACACAGGCAAAGTCTTTCGTTGGGAGGGCGCTTGAGGCGTTCCAGGTATTCAATAGCCGCATACAAGCGGTACTGGGACGTGGCGATAACACCACACAACCCCAGTATCTATCTATTGCAAGCATCTATGAATACTTGCTTCTTGCTGCGCTCTTTGTTCTGAGACTTTGCCAAAGTGAACCCTCTTTGACGAGTGATCAATTTCAAATGGAGGATCTGGTGAAGGGCTTGGCCAGAACTGCAATTATATCACTCTCCATGGCTGGAACGGAGAACATCACAAAAGTCTACAGTGACCTGAAGAACTCACGGTTACGAGAGCGAGGATTGAGAGATGATGTGCCCGCCATTCACTCATGGCTTATTATCATGAAGACCCTGGAACATGCCCATATTCCTCGGGGCTCATTCTGGGACATTCTGTACGCCGTCATAGCCGCGCCTGAGGTTTCAGAAAGCCTCGATGCGACTGAGCACGAGCGCTTGTGGAAAACTATGTTTCTTCTCCTCCCACTCACTGAGTTTAACGACAAAGGTATCGTTGCTGCAGGTCGAAGGCATGATGCAGTTGTCGATGGCTGGGCATTGCCACAAAAACTGCTCAAGAAAGTTTTCCAGGTTTACAAGAATAACCCACGGCAGTCACCAAGCTTCAACAACTATTGTCGGGCACTCGTTGGCCGTTGCCACTATCTTGTTCAGCAATGGGGCTGGCACAAATGTGTAGTCGTCATTGGTGTCATCTTTGACTTCTTTGGCTCGCAGGACCTCGCTCATCTGCGCAATGAAGAGGTGTTCGCTTCGCCCAAGTTTCTGGATGATCTCGCGGGAAGCCCCTCACTGTCTGTTGATAAGGCCGATAAGTGCTTCCATATCTTCCTCAAGCTCGTTGTGTTGAGTATTAAGAAGTTAGGCGCCGCTGGTTCGTTGAAAGACATCCGGAACCTGATAGCCCGAACAATGCCAAACCATAACCGGCAACTCCTAAAGGAGCAGACGATCCAGGAGCGTGATTTGGCTGCGTTACGAAACCATCATGATCTGCTCTGCGCCCTTTTCTGGGCTTCGCCGGCAGAACTTCGCCCAGGCGCCCATTTGATCGAGCGACTCGTCGCCCCAGCATGCTCCCACAAAGAGGCGTGCTTAATCAATGTCAGAGCCTGGAACCAATTGGCCAAGTTTATCATCGCGTCCGGAGAAGCTACGACAACTTTCAGACCGTTCACACAGTGGCGGAACAGCTTTTTCCAATCCATGATGCAACAGTTTGATTCCGTACAGTCTGATGTGCAACAGCAAGTCTTAGCCATGTCTAAAGATGCCAGCCACACAATCGACCCAGACTTGATCAATGCCGTGGTGGCCACGAACAAAAAGGCTACAATGGACGTATTGTATGTCTCGGTGGCAGCATCATTAGATGTTATGAGGCATGCGCCTAATTTGGAGGCCGCCACGTTTGCCCTGAACACACTGCAACTACAGCAAGTCTTCCGGCGATGCAGTGCATATCCCATAGAGCTCGACTGGTCTATTCTCCGTTCTTCCCTATCCACCCTGGAAGTTTTCCTCTCCCGTGTTGATGAGTTCAAGGACGACGAAGACAGTCAACAGAGCGAGAGCCAAATCTTGAACTCCGCTCAAGCGGACGATGCTATCTTGGTGATTGATCACGACCTATCCAAAGCCTACTTCTCAATGGCAAGATGCATTCTCTCACAGGGTGAAGTTAGCGAATCCCCTTCTGAAGCTGTGCAGAGATCCCAATGCACTGAGCAGGTCATAATCCTGACAGCCCAGCTTGTAGTAAGGTTCATTACTGGTGGACTGTTGCGCCTTGCCGATATGTTCAAACCGGGGAAATATAGCCTGTTCGAGGATGTTCCAGCCAAGCTTGACCTCGACCAACGACGACATCTTGTCTTATTCTTAACCACGCTCCTTAGGCACAACTTTGATGATTTTAGCGAGGCAGACTTTTCTCTTTCAGAGGTCTGGGCTCTGTCAATTGTCAAGCCAAGGCCATACCTATCGTATGAAACCCAATTTGCGGAGCAGCTGCTGCGAAAGCAGAAAGAATTCGTCCCAGACGCAGTCGTTGGACTTGTTATCAACCCGGACTACAACACAAACCGAGACCTCTTCGAATTCCTCATAACGTGGATGCGCAAGTCCTTGCGAGATGCTGGACCAGCGCTAAAGAAGGTCATCATGTCAGAACACTCCAAAACCCTCAAGTTGGTGATGCAGCAGATCATCGGAGATTTGCGGACCATGTCTCACGATGCCTCTGAGCATTCTAGCTATGTGGTCTTTGTTCGGGATATCATTGCGCTTGTTAGAGCTCACGGCTCTGATATTTGCACAGTCGACAAGTATTTCTATCAGATCAGTAAGGAGTATTCGCCGTCTATCCAGGACCCGCAACTGCAAGTGGCTGGTATGATGTCTTATGGGCTTCGGCTGAGCGATGGGGACACCAAGGTCATACACCAGGTATTCTTCTTCCTCTCTAACAACTTCAAGATTGCACTTAAAGACAACAAGCTTCAAGACGAAGTTGAGCTTTTGTGCCGGGGAATGGAGAACCCGGGCATTCTATCTTTCATTCTGAACAAGATGCTACCGGCGATTGTCAAGACTGCGACAGTCGAAAGCTCGATATTCCCCATGGTTGAAGTGTACGTAGGAGCACTGCGAGTTTTCTTCACCCGCGATGTAATTCCTCGAGAGTTGGCAGAAAGCGAACTGCCGCATGTGGTTGTTCTTTTATGTGCCATTGCCAGCTTCTTTGATCAACTTAGTAAGAAAGACGGACATCTCCGGGCCGAGGAAGTCCATCTGGTTACACAGCTGTTGTCATTGTCAAACAGCCTGTGGTCTCCTCTATATGGCCTGTCACTTTCTGGAATATCTTGCGGTTCTTGGACAGATACTGTGCAAGTGCTCAAGCATGTGAGGAACGGGTTGTCGAGGGCCGAAACATATATTTCTGACATGGTCGACCTTGAGGACTATTCCGTCAGAGCAGAAACCCTCCTACCCGGCTTTCGGCAACAGAGCATGGCGCCCCCACAAATTGGTGATGATGTCAGATGCTTCACAGATAATCTCCTCAACGATGTTCGGAAGATCTGGGTCAACACTGGAACAAGAATCACTATTCAAGCGCCTGGCAGAGGTTTTACACAGACGCAGTCCAACCAAGGAACACCTGTACCAATATGGAATGCAGAAGTCTTGGTGACCGTCTTGTACAGGGAGTTGAGGACATGGAATCATTGGTGGAACAAAGTGTTTGGCAAAAAGCCAAGACGAGTAGACGTGATTGAACCTGTCTTGTTTTAATCAGCATAGCAACGGCGTTGGGTTTACAAAGGTTTGCGGATTATGGATTGGAGTGCATAGGGGATTTTGCATGTGGTTTCGTTTCTCGGAATGAATAGAGTCTATGAAATGATATATATATGTATATGTATATCTTTATGTATTATATATATACCCGTCAACTTGAACTTGTGGGATATGTTTTGACGTGACTATTTACCATCTAAGAAAGTAAAATAGTTGTTACAGGTAGCCTGAGGTAGGTAGTTCTTAAGTAAATACTAGGTAACTTACCTTACCTATGCCTCGGCCGGTAGGTTCCATTATTCCCCGAGTGACGTATCTTGGACCGTGCAACGCGCCAAACGCGTCTCCCCGATAAACTCATTCATTTATGCGTATCTCGAATAATTTGTCAACTTCAAACCAGCAATTATACCCAAAAGACGGTGGAATTGCCCAAATGCAAGGAACCACGATGGCTTCACTGTTTGGTCTCCCAGACGAGGCCATATTAACTCCATTGTTCGAATCGTTTCCTTGTCGAGAGCATCAAATCCGCTCCCTAGCAACGCTGCTGCATGTATGTCATGTTTACTTTCTTCCATCTTTCTACGTCAACTTAACAGACTGACAACATGTAGCCCAATGCGGCTCCTTGCCGAAACCTCGTCATCCACGGCGCAACGGCTACAGGCAAATCCGCCATCACCTCTCGACTTGTCTCTGATCTCGTCACCAGTATTAATAGCGACGAATCCTCAGGGGGTCTACAAGCTGCTGTCGTCAACTCTGTACAATGCATCACAGGACGACATCTCTTCGAACGCATAGTTGGTCAGGTTGCTGAGGCGCTGCAGTGGGAGGAGGTGCCTCGACGATGCGAAACGCTGGCGCAATTGACGGTTGAGATGGTCAAGATGATTCAGTATCCAAAGAGGGATGCGAGGTGGCGGTTTATCTTGGTGCTGGATGCCATTGATCGACAAAGAGATGCCCCGGCCACATTGTTACCGGCTCTGGCGAGGTTATCAGAAATCGTGAGCTCCCAACAAACAACCTTGATACTTACCTTCACATATACATATATGTACAATGCTTACAATAACAAATGTCCAGATTCCATGCCTCACCTGCGTCTTCGTAGTCACATCTCCGCCCGCTGGCTTCCTACGGTCATCTTCGTCAGCGCATCTTCTTTTTCCTCCCTACGAAAAGAAGGAATTCGTTCGCATCCTCTCGCTCACGCCACCGAAACCGATTGCTACATGCACGCAGCAAGAAACCACCGACCTCTGGACTCGATTCTGCGCCGCCGTTTACGACTCCCTCACAAAATCAGCGTCTCGCACACTGCCATCGTTTAAGCACAGCTGCCATGCGCTTTGGCCGCGCTTCACAGCGCCTATTCTAGCGGGGACACATCTGCCGAAAGAGTTCTCGAAGCTGCTAATCGCAGGAAGAGTGCATTTCCAAGATGAGTCTTTGCTCAACCCAAGCATTGTCTCTATCCGACCAAAGAATAAGCCCGTTGAAGCCGTCGCAACCAAAACTACAGCCTCAGCAACCGATCTCACGAACCTCCTCCCTACGACAGCTCGTCTCCTGCTGCTATCAGCTTACCTCGCCTCCCACAATGCAACCCGCCATGATCTCACACTCTTCTCGACATATCATCATGGCCGCAAGCGCCGCCGAGGAGGGATTGTTGCTCGGGGAGCCACACGGACGAAGCATCGCAAGATCGCCCGCAAACTCCTTGGCGCACACGCTTTTGTCCTCGAGCGAATGATGGCTATCTTTGCCGCTGTACGAAATGAATGGGCAGATGGCACTGCCGCAGGCGCCGCCGGCCTCGATGCAGATGTAGCCATGGCTGTATCAACGCTTGCGAGCTTGAGACTGTTGACAAGAGTAGGAGGCGCAGGAGATGTCATGGATCGAGGAGGCAAGTGGAGGATCAATGTTGCATGGGAGGTGATACGAGGAACAGGGAGAAGTATAGGTGTCGAAGTTGAAGAATGGCTGATAGATTAATACCCGAAGCATAGAGGAGACCAGTAGTACATCTCGATTAAGCATAACATATATCAAGCAAGATTTTAAACCAGATCGTTCATACGTCATGCTCGAGCTGTGATTGCAGGCTCATCTATCCAAAATAGTCCAGCATTATCATTCCATATCCACGTAATGATACATTGCATCCGGCACCCCCTTTTGAAAAAGGAGAGCCTCACAAGTGTCGTTGTGTCTTGTCTCTCAAAACAAAAAAACGCCATCCCATGATATGTCATACAGGAACCCAAAACCCCTCATCTAGATATCGGGACATAAAGTAACAACAACACCTTACACGAGAAACTCTAGCTCTCATATCTTTTTGATTGTTTGAATTCGAAACACCAAACCTGTTCACCAAAGAAATACGCAATCCAATACATCCTCATGAGAAACATCATGCAACGCCAGCAACTCGATCGCCTGGCTGCCATGTGTCTTCCTGTTTGGTTCCTGGAGGGAGCCAGCCTCCGTTACCAGTGCCAGGAGTATGGCTGCGAGGAGCACCATCGTCTGACTTTTTTGGATCTTCTGCCGCAGATGGCCGACCAAAGTAGCCTTCATGGTAGGGATAAGAACGGACGTTGAGCTCAGTACTTTGAGGGGATTCCATGATAGGTGTTGGGCGCAATCCATTGTTTGTGATAGGAAGAATCGACGATCGCTTAATCTGCATTGACTGAGCCTTTTGATCGGCCTTGTTGCCAGACTTTGTTCGGTCATACAAGTACAGACCCAGAAAGGTGAGAGCAATGCCCACACCTTGTAGAGGTGTTGTGGGACTCCTGAACCATACTAGAGCCAAGACAATGACGAACACACGCTTGATGAGACTGGCTACTGAGTAGGTCACAGGGGATACCATGGAGAGCAGGATGAAGGCGAGAATGTTCTGGCCAAAATGGAAGACACCGTTAAAGACAAACTCAAGCGTGAGTCTTCCATGGTCCATCGAGTTGGGTTGCTCATTCAAGTCTATCGAGCCCTCGTAGTAGAAGTTCATGAGAAGAGTGAACCCTTCAGACCAAAACCAGATGGGTAATGTGAGAAGGAAAGCCATGCCAGAAGAGTAGCAAAGTAAGTTGAGCTTATCCAACTTCTTAGGTAGTGAATGGGGCGACTCAGCTTCAGCTTTAGCAGCCTCGTTGAAGAGCTTCTTAGAGAAGATGTTTTGGGTAACGAAGATGACGGTAGCCAAAAGAGCATGGATGACACCAATGAGCTCTCCACCATAGGTCGTTTTGCCCGAGCAGGCCAACATGACACCAAACGTGAGAGGGATCAGAGACAGGTACGTCGTCTTGGGGTACCGAATGTCGTACACGATCCTATAAGCGAGAACGGTGAAGAGGGGTGAAAGACCCTTGATGGTATGGACAAGTGACACAGGGATCTTTGAGGTAGCTGTCGAACTAAGAAGGTGACCACCGATCTGGAATGCGGCTAAAGGCAGAGTCGTTCTGATAACGTCGCGAGTTGGCTTTCGAATCGGGTGCTTCAGAGCTGTAAGTTTGGTTCGCAAGACTGGGAAGATGGTCGCAAGCCATGCCATGAAGATACACAACGAGGAGACGAAAGCGAATTGGACCAGTGTCAAGGTAGCGGGCTTGTCAAAAGCTATCAAGATGGACTTGGAGGAGGTGTTTGTAAGGGCAGACGAAGTGTACCACAACAGGCACAGAATCTGTGTACCGCAACATCAGGTCAGCACATTGAACTGGTAACTCTACATTTGGCTTGGGACTCGGGCAGAAGGGGCGTACAATGAGCTTCGGAGAGACGGGGGCACGTAGGGCATCGGCGATCTCGTGGGCGTTCTGGCTCACACTGCCATTGCGACCTCTTATTGTACGAATAGCATCCGTGAGGCTCTTTTGTCGATTGTGCCCTCGAGGAGCCGTTGACCAGCCGTTATCTGACTTCGAGACGGGTCTCCATCGATCTGAGGGACGAGTAGGTGCGCCGTTTGCCCAACCAGGAGGGTTCAAAGGGCTCTCTGAGGGTGATTCGCCCAGGGGCGTATCGATGAAGTCGGGGAACTTTTCCATCACACGAGTGATAAGAAGGGAGAGAAGATTAAATTGCGGCGCAAAGGCCAGATATTAAGGTTGCGTGTTCAGTTTGAATTGATTCGAATCAGATTTTAACGAGCGACAGATGACCAAGGCAAGATTCGAGTAACTCGTTATAATCGTCGACGAAAACGTATGCTCATCGCTTATCGAAGGGTCAACCCGTAATGGCTATCCCAAGTATGTACCTGAGGCTGTAGACCAAGGCACGAGCTGCAAGTCGAATGACGAAGCCAAGCCTGAGAACGAAAGCGGGAGGGAACAAACGACAGCGGTCGAATAGGGCGACGTTGCTGGCTCTATGCAAATACGGACCAGAAGCTGGTGAGGCTGAAGAGAAAAAAGAAAGCCAAGTTACAACCAAGTGCTGTAGCTTCTGTTGGATGGATGTGGATGGATGGATGGTGTTCACGTCAAAGTGGGAATGGTGCAAGTGGGATAAGCAAGGTACAGCCTATAATTAAACCAAGGGGCTCCAATAGAAGGACGAATCGATGCCAGACATATTGCACACGGGGGGTTACAGGGGCCCTTCCCTTAGGACCCTCTGTAATAAGCCTGTAACCAACATTACGTGGCTTGCTAGCCTCCCTCCGCGGTTAGTCCGGCAGCCGCTGCTGATAAGCTGATAACTCACCTTTAACCGCGCTGAGCCGCCATAGTTATATTTTACGTGAGCTAACCAAGGCAAGCTACTACTCTGAGGTTGACGGGAGACAGACTTTTGAAGGCGTCGCGCAAAAGTCGTCTCCACCTACATCAGCTAAACCAATATCTCCGTTGGCGCATCCAACTGTGCTTTTGTTTCAACATCACTCTCCTTCGACTCCTGTGTGTATTGTCTCTAACTTCAGGGCATGAATAGGGACCCTAAGCAGGCCATTCTCGCGCTCGCCTTGTCCTACGCTACCTTTCAGCTCACGACCCAAGTCTTTAATCCAACCACAAGCAAGAGACAATCCCTGGTCGCGACGCCAACGTCGCCAACCTCCGATTCACTATGGCGGCCCCAAAGATGACCAAGAACCAGATGCGAAGGGCCAAGAAGAAGGAGCAGAAGAAAGCTCAAGCAGAGGTATGTTCTGGTCTCCTCGCCCCCGTTGCGAGATCACCCGCTGACGCGCTGGAGGCTACCCCTACAAAGACCGAGGAAATCGCCGAGACTACCAACCGTGAAGAAGACGATGCCGCCGAAACTACGACGACAGATCTCGAAGTGAAGAAGGGGTCGACAACCGAAGATGTCGCCACCACAGATGGTCATGCGATTGAAGTTGACATGGATGAGGAGGATCCCGCATATGCCATGTACAAGGACATCTTTAACAAATTCGGCGCGTCGATGGAAGAGGACGAAATCGCCAAGGAGGCCAACGCTGGCAACCAAGGAACAGTGTTTTACGCGGATGACGACGAGATTCCAGACGAAGACGAACAGAACAACGGACAGCCCAAGTTATCCAAGAAGAAGAAGAAGCAGCTCAACACCATCTCTATCGCAGAGCTCAAGGCGTTGGTCAAGGTCCCTGAGGTGGTAGAATGGCAGGACGTATCCTCGTCGGACCCTCGACTACTGGTCCAGATCAAAGCTCAACGAAATGTCGTGCCAGTACCGACCCATTGGTCTTTAAAGCGAGAGTATCTGTCTTCAAAACGAGGTATCGAGAAGCCGCCTTTCCGGCTACCCCAGTTCATCGCAGAAACCGGCATTACCGAGATGCGCGATGCCGTCCTCGATAAGCAGGCAGAGCAGTCGTTGAAGCAGAAACAGAGGGAACGTGTTGCTCCAAAGATGGGCAAGCTCGATATCGATTACCAGAAACTCTACGATGCTTTCTTCCGTTTCCAGACCAAGCCCGAATTGACGCGATTCGGTGAGGTTTACTATGAAGGAAAGGAGTCTGAGGTCGATTACCAACATTTCCGACCGGGTGACCTCACCGAGGGTACTAAGGAAGCCCTGGGAATGCCGCCTGGCGCACCACCACCATGGCTCATCAACCAACAACGGTTCGGGCCTCCTCCATCCTATCCTACCCTGAAGATTCCTGGACTGAATGCACCACCACCCGCTGGAGGCTCATGGGGCTTCCATCCCGGTGGTTGGGGCAAACCCCCAGTTGATGAGTTCAACAGGCCTTTGTTTGGCGGTGATGTCTTCGGCCTTGCGGCACAGAGTGGACAAGGAGGGGCACAAATGCACGCGGGAGCCGGTGAGCCTGTAGAGAAGAACCTGTGGGGTGAGCTGCAGCCACGAGAAGAGGAATCAGAGGAGGAGGAGGAGGAAGAGTCAGATGAAGAGGAAGAGGAGGAAGACGATGATATCCCTGGCGGAACAGAGACACCCAGTGGCCTCGAGACTCCTGGTGGCTATGCCAGCACGGTGCAGGCGGACTTCGGGCAAGGTGTCGAGACGTCTATTGCTGGTGAGATGGACTTACGAAAGGAGCGCCGTGGTTACGACACAGAAGAGTCTAGTGCTCCTCGATCCGCCTACACGATCCTGCCAGAGCGCCAAGTTCGCGCCGAAGGATTCTTTGGCAGTGACAGGGTATATGACCTCAAGCAAGCACAAGCAGCTCAACGAGCAGGCGTGCCTGTTCTCGGCGCCGATGACGATTCACGCAAGCGCAAGAAGCCTGGCGACATCGACGTTGCTCTTGATGTCGACTCGTTGCACAACCACGATGGTATCAGCAAAGACGACCTGCGACGCAAGTTCGAGGAGGGTAGGAAGGAAGAGGGCATTGGAGCTAAGTGGGCGTATGACGATGACCTGAGTGAGATGATCGCCCAGGAGAGCAGGAAGAGACAGAAGACCGAGGCAGAGCTCAAGGAGAAGCGGAGGGAAGGCAAGGGCAGATACTAATATTGGCAGACGAGAATTGTCAGACTGTACCATCGATGGGGACTGGGGTTAGTGACCAGGCGTTTTAATATCTTGTTTATAACGGGGACAGAGCAGCTCAACGGCTAAAATAGGATGGACACCATACTTCTTGAGGTTTGGTAAATGCATCAAGGACATGGTTGTAGAGTGAATATCAAACGAGTAGCCACGGTGAGACTTTCTCGGTCAGGGATGCATTGGGCTTTCAGTTCCTGGCTCTGCTACAGGCAAAACGGAATAAATCCGACAATTCCTTCTTTCGGAATATGTTGTATATGGACTTGTATCACAATATGTTGATCTATGGCATCAAAGAGTTGCTTCGTCTGAGAGTCAATTCGACGTCGTGTTTGATAACAGTTTGAAACACCAACTTGACCCTCGCAGAAGTCCCTTTTGTCACCGATCCAGATGATCTCAATGAGATCCTCGACTATAATACGAGGCCAATGCCTGTGTTGTTGGTCGCAAAATTGCCGTCTCATTCCTTTGTTAGATTCGTATTTTGCGTACTTGATCACTCTAGAGAGCTTGGCGGCTGTTTTGAAAGAGGAACAGAGAGTGACAAGTGAAGGGAAGCCTCACCTGTTACTAGAAGACGCAGGTACGTATGCATTGATTGATTTGTGCCTTGTGATGGGTGCGTTCGTTGGACATAACCCCGGCCTGCGGATGTTGGTTCTGGTGCTGGAGCCGTTATTCAAGGCTTGGCTACAGAAAGAGCCAGTCAATATTACAGAGCCATTCTTCACGATTGATGAAGATGAACACAAAATTCCCTGTAACGTTGAAGCTCAGGGGATATTAGGGTTGAGTTTGAGGCTGTTGGCGGTGGTAGCTCTGCTAGGTTGTTTGTAAACTGTATGGGCTGTATTGGCAGTGATTGCCTCGGTGAGCCCAAGTTGACAGGCATGCTTAATGACCAAGCTGTCCATTCGTATCAGGATAACGACAACCAGTCTTGAGGTGGTCAGTGGTCAGTGGCCCTGTATCAATATCTCATCGGCTCTTACATAATGAGAAACGATGCAGCCGTCGATGTGACTTGAGGGTGTGCTTAAACCTCTCGTCAAAGCTACTAGTTATATAAGTCAAATCTTCAGTTTTAAGAAACCAGCAAAGCCAACAGCTCTTGATCCCTTGCCCATTGCAAGCTTGCTATTGGTTAACAGTCAATGGAGTGAGTGCCAGCTCTGCATGTGTCAGGACAAACTAGCGCGGCCAACTGCTGAGCTCAGCCAACGGCCAAAAAAGACAGGCCGTCACATTATCGCCAACAGACACATCAA
Organism: Fusarium agapanthi; assembly: GCA_001654545.1. Lineage (NCBI taxonomy): Eukaryota > Fungi > Ascomycota > Sordariomycetes > Hypocreales > Nectriaceae > Fusarium > Fusarium agapanthi. The sequence goes on from LTDI01000220.1 coordinate 32,059, forward strand.
AGCAAAAAGAGAGATTCAGACGAGATTTGCAAAAACATACAACAGCGGGGATTCGCTGGTCGTCACCGACCCAACTACTAATCCGCCGGTTAGTGGCTTGACTATGGGAGAGCGGACGGGATCCCGTATTTTCCACTACCTTTGGTCGTATGTGATAGAATGTGGTCATCATTCAGATTATATCCATGAGCGCAAGAGCGAGTGAGCGAGGTTTTAACAACTGGAATGCAACAGTTCCAGGAGAGTAAGTGGAAGTCATAAGCAACCTATCTCGGTTCACTTCTGTTCCTGGTACCTACGCTCTTGATTCTGGATATGAAATCGAATTGCATTTCACTGCGTTGCGTTGCGTTGCGTGGAGCATGATGTTCTACAGCCCATGGAAATAAATGCCCAACGTTCAACGCCTGGACCAACCTTGGAAGTCTAACTGAGGGCGAAACGCGAAGACTTTGTTATAAATCTAGCATGGTTGAGCTGAGTAAGGTACATACCTACCTACCTACCTATCTCAGCTAAGAGCCCTCCCTCTCATAGAGGCTTGCATGCGTGAACCAGGTGGGGTCGCAATGTGGGAAAGCATCCAACCAGGTCAGATCGTGGGCGGAAATGGAAGAATCACGTCGCGACATCGTGGGCCTCGCTGAGAGTTGTTTCAAGAGCCCCTAGGAATCGCCCCCAGGAGTCACCCCCAAGGAAGACGCGATAAAACAACAAAACACGGTGACTTTGTCGAGGCTGACTGCGTTATTAAGCCGGTACTCGGCTCTGTATGACCTTGGCAGAGTTGGGTGAAGATGTTCAAAGACTGCCTGATGGAACACTTGGAGAATGGATGCCCTCTGTTGAGCGTCTAGATAGTAGGCGGTCGCGTGTGCGTTGCGAATATAGGTAGGTACCCAGGTAGTCATAAACGCGGCGATTGGCTGATGCTTATGCTGATGCTGGCAACATGAGGCTGGCTACTTATCTAACTTAGGTACCTATTGATCATGCACTGCGTGCGCACTGTGGTACGTTTTCTAATCAGGCATCTCGCTGATTTCCATCATTGAAAAGGCGTGTCGCGGACTTGAGTGTCTCATATGTAATGGATCGATATGGTGACCTGAGTGAGTGAGTGGGTGGGTTCTCATGATGGGCATTACTTGAGGGTGGTCACTGGCCACCCAACGAATACACGCAAATTCTGTGACGTATATAGAGACTCACACAATCCATCGAGGCCACTGCCCGATATACCCTACAAGAATCTTTGGCTCGCTTATGCCATGTTGATCTGTTGCCCAACAGCCCCTAATAAATGCCCATGAGCTGGCGGCAGCTAGGTGACCATGATGAAGCCACCCACTTGGACGATAGAGTTGATATCACTCTGATCATCCTTCAGTGATCACATTGACACGGTATTAACAATAATTGTGGCAATTTATTGGTGTCGAGGCCCTTCAGTGATACTGCTCATCCAACTCATGATGGCCTCATCATTCCGCCATCAACCATGGAAAGGTCGTATCACCTTCAACATTCCTTGAACCTTACATAAACTATGTTTCCTTGCTCTCAAACTTGCTGTAGTCAAACCCATCAATGCTATTTTGCATATGCAATACGTTCCGGTCCCGATGTGTACGCCTGTGAAAGAACTTGGCACAAAATAACAGCAGAGGGGGGGGCCTTCAAGCTATCCAAGAAGCCTTGCATCATGGCAAGAATAATAAAAGCGATACGAAAAGGACTGGCATATTCATATAATATCTAATACCTGGAGAACTGAACAAGACATGACCACTTGGACACTGACACTGTCTACCTACATGCTACGCTCCCAAGCACCTCGTTAAACCGCTCGTCATGCATGCTGTAAAATAGACCGACAAGAGTGAACTGATATTATCAGGGGGTTTCTTGTTTTTGTTTAATTTTATTAGAACTTGCATTGTCATTTCCTTGAACCATATCATTTACCTTTTAAAACTCGAACCCTATTCCTCCTGCTCTCAACCACTTAGGTACCTTGCATCACGTTGGATCTGGACTGGGCATTCACATTTGTGACCTCGATAGATCTCGAATTAATCCATCTCTCTAAAGGGGTACGTTCAACTTAAAGCAGCCTCCCTTCATGAAGAGGGCTAAGGTGTAAAGAAGAGGTTTGATCCAAGAAAATCAAGAGCTTGAGTTTCTCTCCAGTCTTTTTGATCTTGAACAACATCCTCAATTCTATCGAAAGCACCAGTATCTGAAAACATACCACCATGTCTAATTTCTATTAAATACATTTAGATACCTCCCTCTGTACTCATCGGCCATGTCTTGGGTTTTATCAGATTGTTATGCTGTCCCCTGACAACGTATTCCGTGATACCATCAATTTGATGATATGCTGTTATCATCCTGAGGACGTCACTTTTGTAGCAATGATCTAGACCGTTATAACAACCGCCTATCGCGCCTGAAACTTGATTAGCTAGCGCTGGAGAGCGCTTTTCGACATGTATATCAGGTGTATTCTACTTACAGCCTTGAAAAGTATTGTGAGGTGCAACGGGTGAATCAGCCTACCAAACCTGGAAGGTATTTTGAATTTTCCATCGACAATGCATTTGCTGAATAGAACATATTGACCACCCTGAGATTGTGCAGACTGAAGTCGTTTTGTCAAGACCAGAATTGTCATGACTACTTGTGTTGGACTTGTTGTGGTGACCATCAGCTGTCGCATAACTTAACCGTTCATGCTTATATCAACCCACTCCTTGAGTCGCAGATACGCCCAGGTGCTGGCCGCACCGACTGAGTTACGCTTTCTTTACAGTTCCCTTGAATTCAACATTACAGCAGCGTCTTCAACTAGGCATCGTCACGCTCAAACCTGTTACACACGCAAACAAACAGCAAAATGCAGGTAGTATAGTTATATAATACAGACCTTCAAAAGCTTGCAGTACAAGCTGCCTCAACAGATATGAGCTGCGAAAACCCAGCAATGTCCACGCCTGAAATAATCCACCCTCTCTACCTCAATCCTGATCAACCGACTCCGGGCATGTCTTCTCATCAGTGTCCCGATCCCAATAAGCGCCGAAACGACTATAAAAACATAAATTTAATGCCATCCTTCCGCTCACGATATCTCCAAGTCTGGCTATATTCCCCACCACAAAATCTCGAGGCGATTCTTCACTTCTTGGAGCTCGCCGCTTTCGTGTTAGCTTTTCGAAACCTGGCCCTCTTCATGGCTGTAGGCTCATCAGATTCCCCAACAGTCACGTTCACACGTCTCTTTCTCAGCGCTTGACGCGTAGTCATCGAATGGGAAGCTTTTGCGCTTTGAGAACCAGTGCTGCTTCGTTCGCCTCCTTTCAGGCTTGCTGAACTAGGTACTGGGATGCTTCGCAAGGATATGGACACCCCGCTCTAGGAGGTTGCTTCCGTTTTGCTACACCCATTGCAAAGCCATTTGGGACGAGTGACCGGAATGGATGCTGACTTTTCGATGCAACTAGCATGGTATAGTCGATTTGTGCATTTCTATAAAATTGTTAATAGTGGCTTGCCGTCAAACAGCGTTGGCATTACCTTGTTCGAACAGATGAGTAAAGAAGGTCCGATAACGGGGAGTTGACACACTGTACACCCATTCGCGCCTCTCGTAATTTGTGAAGCTCGAGGCGACTGTTTTAATGTGACATCCGCCGTATTGACACCGTTCACCTTCGCATCCTCATCTGATTTCAATCGAGCTCGAGCCTCATCAATCAGCTTCCCGGCTTTCTCAACACTAGCGTTATCCAGGACATCCCGCGCCATCAGAACACACAGGTGCTTGCCATACTCGTTCATCCGATAATTCGCACCCACCAGCCAAGAGGCATTCTCTTTGGCAAACTTGACCCAAGCACGCCTGAAATATTGTCCAGATGTGACGTTTTCTTGAAGAATAAACGCGTCCCATCTGCGAATGTATTCCTTCTCTTCTTTCGAGACGTCGGAGAATTCGCCGATGTCTTCGCGATGCTTCTGTAACAACCATGCATTATCCACCACGGGCTTTGGTAATTCCTCACCAGGTTTTAGGCGAGCTTTGCTGATAGGGTCAAAGAGAGGCTGACAAGACTCTGGAATAATGACCTTCTTCTTTTCCGGTCGCGGAATCACCGCCTGAACTACCGCTGGAGGCTGAGGAGGATTTTCGCCAGGTTTTCTAAAGAGTTGTCGTTCGGTGCTTTGCTTCGGTGAAAATCGCAGCACATCTTCCATGTGGTCTGGACCATAGCGTGAAGTTACCCAGGAGTCATCGCCGTTAACGTAGGCCTGCTGATCAAGCGGTTTTGTGGGGTTTCCGAGCTGCAGCTCTTTCGAAGGCGAGACTGCAGACCCCGAAACATGAGTAATCCGGAAAAGCGGCCCTTGACTCGTCTTTTCCAGTGTGTACACATAATTCGGATGGAATGTCATTAGGTGAGCTCTCAAAATGTCCAATGACTCATTAGCGTTGCCACAGGCACAACACTGCCATGAGAGTAGGTGAACCGGTGCATTAGCTGACAGCATATACGTGACGAAACCCTCGCCTTGCTCAGGTTGCCCAGCCTTATCTCGGGGTTTGCGCTCTTTTCCATGGGCTTGCGCAGTCAGTACCTTCAAGTTGTATTGCTTGTTATTCCGTTTTCGTAATGCTCGGTTAGGAGTGTGGTCGCCTTCTAGCTCTTCCTCTAGATCATGAGAGATGTCATGCGACGAGTCCTCATCACCAACATGCCCGTTCACTCCACTCGTCTCTTGTACTCCGTTCACATCCTCAACCTCATGCATGACCCCATTGATGCCATCCACACCTCCCATTTCTTCGTCATCGTCATGAAGACCATTGATGCCGTTGGTGCCGTTTATTTCAGGAACATCATTTGTGAGATGGGTGCTGCTGGTGTCATCGATATCATCCTCAAGCTCGGGTGGGCTCGCGCTGTCGAGAAGATCATCAGATATAGGTTCAAGAACACCATTGGTGTAAATCTCGCCATCTGAATCGAAAGCAGTAATACAGTTTTTTGCAGTCTTGTCAATTCGTCGGGTACCCGAGGCCCATTTCAATTCTACATCCATCATATAATTAGTCAGACGCTCATGGCGCTGTGGGTGGAATCCGGCTGTGAGCTTGACGGGTTTCTTTATCCTGCCAAAAACCTGGGGAAACTCGCTATGCAGTATCCAATTCTGCTTGGCAATTGCTTGGACAGGTCCTTGCTGGCTTGCGGGGACACCAAGCTCATGGGCTTCGAGAGGCGGCCAGTTGCCATCCTGAACTGAAAACATTTCGACGTCCAATCTATATGCGTTGGAGAAGTCATGGGATGGGTCATCCAGCCTGTTGACCAAGATACTTTCCTTAGGGACAAGGAATGGCTTAGGTGGCTTAATGAAAGCAATCCGATGAGGGCCTGACGGGTTCGTGTGAGAGACGATGTCACAGCTCTGGCTGCTGCGATATAGGATGTGAATGAAGCCACCGCTCACATCAGAAACGGTGATTTGACATTTGGCCTTGGTTTTGATGATATCGTCTGGAGGAAGAGCATTGAGAGGTCGGACTTTCTTAGAGTCCTTGTGGAAAATCTTGTGTATCTCAACACGTAGAGCCGTACGATCTTCTGTATCAATGAGTGAGGTGTCGCCATTGGACTGGGAAACCGAGACCTTCTGACGCTTTTGTGGAGGGCCACTGTCATCTTGGCTCTTGGGCGTTGAGAGGGTCGCGCCCATGTTTTTTGCGTTATGAGCAGCTTCCCAGTTGCGCTGGGTAAAGGGAACAGTCCTTGTGAAAGGCTTTTTCTGGGTCATGGCGGAGAAAAGCGATACCTTGGCGGTATGAGATGATCCGAGGAGCAGTGCTCAGTCCAGGTAGGAAAAGGTGCGCAATGCGACAGACAGACAGACAGACAGTTGAAGATTGGCCGAGAATGTGAGTGGTTGTGACTGTGCTTGTTGGCAAAGCGGGTTGAAACTTCGCAGTGCGCAGTTGCGATTGTGAGTAACAAGGCGTAAGCAATTATATATTAGTAGTTGATGGCCCTGACGCTCATGGCTGATGTGTGTTTGTTGTCGTCATGCGAACGGGTTTGTCACGGCAGGAAAAATGACAGCCGAGAAAGGCCAGTGAAATAAAGCAGAAGCAAACGGATAGAGGCAAGAGCGAGAAACAGCAACGCCACAAACTGCAGAATCGGACCGGGAGGAGAAAAGTGAAGAAGGCGGGATAGAGATGAATATAGTTGAAAAGAAAGAGCGCTTATGAATGAATATGAACAGGAGTGAGAACCTAGGGAAGGCGACTGCAGCTGTGCTGTGCTGTGTGCGTGTCCTTGGTACTCGATCGAGGTGGATGTAAATAAATGGGTTAAAGGAGGAGATGCGAGAGCCCGGTCGCGTGTGGTGACAATCCAATTCTGTAGGTAGTAAGGTAGTTTTAGTTCAGTGCTGTGGCCAAGGGTACTATCGCTCGCTGCCCGTCGCTCCTTCTGTGAACTGCCCTGTCTGGTCCCGATACGCGCTGTAGAGTTAGAGAGCGGGTTTCAGCGGACTCTATTGCATCGAAATGAAGCAGCAGTAGGCGAGAATGAAGCCTTTAGAGCGTCCTCATGAGAAGCGACGGGACTAGAGCTGACAGTAAGGTAAGGTAAGGTAAGGTAGGTAACAATGCAGAGCGCGGTAAGAGACGCGTGCCAGTGGCAGGTTAAGCAGCCCTGCCCGTGAGGTGGGAATTCTATCGCGACTCCCTACTGCGGACTAGAGCCTGTAGCCCTCCTAGCGTCATGCCTGGAGACTGGAGAGTCACCAACAACCGCCATTCAGAGGCGATAGCCTAGCGGGGTGGATCCACTGACCACTGCCAGTGGAGCGAATTAGAGACTCTGCTTCAAGCAAAGACTTAACCGCTGGAAATTATTATGCATGCAGGCGGGGTGTTGTACGCTGTGTGAGCGTGAGTGTGATTGTGAGCCCCTTATGAGCCTCTTGTTACCTGCAAATGCAAATGTATTTGCGATCCCGTACAACACCATAAAGTCCATTTGGTATCCCTATCCTCTAACTTGCGAAGGACATGAGCCGGTTTCAAGCCGGATTTTCCGATTCAGTCTCTCAACACTAGGCCTCCTCTAGTGAGAGACCATTTCCCAAAAGAAAACTCTCCAGGATCATGGTCACCCTCAATTATGCATGTAGGCGAAGTGCCAGGACCCCTTTAGCCTCCTTGTACAATGCCTTCATGGATCTTCGATGATCCATCATGAGACGAAGAGGGCCATCATGGCTTGTCGCTGGCGACTCATCTACATTGTATAGGACTTGCAGCCCAACATCGACTGGTTCGAGGTTTTGATATCTCCCTGGGGGCTATCTTGATGGAGGGAAAATCAAATGTTTGCTTTTCGTGCCGTCCACCCTGTTTGAGTGCAAAATATCCTGGAGGCAGAAGCAGAGCTTGCTGTCTGAGTGTGATGGGGATGAGACGTGTTTAAACTTCCAACAACATAAAAGACTTGGTAGTTAGAAAACAATGCTGTACCAACAGGGTACTAAGCATCATGAAGTCCTGCTAATTCATTTCATATTCTTTCTCTTCAATGTTTGCTTTGATATCTCTTGTCCCTCCAGGTCCCTCACTCAGTGAACTTTGGGTCTCGTTGATTTCCAGAAATGTACAGGATTGGTAGTGACTCCGTTCTTGGAGCTCCACACCGACCGAGGTGCGTCACCACAACTACTAAGGCTGGAGTGGGAGGCTAGGAAGGAAAGAAAACCTAGGACCTTGGTCCTAAATGACAAAAACACTTAGATAATATGACATAAGTTTAGGAGAGCCTACCTAAGTTTAGGATATCTTTGTTAGGATACCCTTTGCTGAGTTTATTTTGACACCCTATCTCAGGATCTGATGTTTTCTTGCTCCCCGAGGAGAGGAAAGAATAAGACGGGCGAATGTGTGCTCAGTACGAGATCATTTATAAGAAATGATAGGAGATGCTTATGTAGATATGAGGCACATATAGTCATCAAATATACGACTAATCATTACTGACAGGTAGTTTTTTTTAAATTTGATATTGTTTTACTGTTGATCAAGCCCTATAAACCTAACTCTCATCCTTTTTCTTCCATTCTTTCCCCTCATGTCCAGGTCCCTGCAGTCCCCCCAAGTTCCTTCGACCTTACCCCTCCAACAAACAAACACCCTAAGTTAACAACGACATCACACCCGACTCAGACCCAATCTTTGACTTGCTTGATACGGTCCACCACTTCATGGCCTAACAACAAAACGCAGCGCGCCCAGATACACTCAAATCGATAGCAGCGCCACGTATTGGCGCCATTTGACACATTTTTCTTGCTACTGTTGAATTCGTCATTACTCGACATCGACTGCGGGGAGCTTCAAGTCGCCAAACTCGGCCTTCGGAGGTGCGATCAATTCATCCTGCCCAGCTTGCGCTAGGCTGCAATAACCATCAACAGGACTGGGAAAAGACTCCCTCTTGTTTGCACGCATTGAGATTAATAGTATGCCACTAACACGATCGTTAGACTAGGCACCAGGCATCACAACATGGTCCGAACTAGAGCAACTGAACGACAGAGCGTTCCTGCAGCCTCCCGTCGCAACCTGTCGCAATCTATCACCACGCGTGCTACCCGAACAACAACACGTCCCCTGCGGTCGCAGAAGGCTTCCATAAGTTATAACGAGTCTTCTTCTGAAGATGGAGACTCCGATCCATCCCTAGCGGAGAGCGAACAGGATGGAGATGCCCAATTCGAGACGCGAGCTCGCAGAACCAATAAGGCCAGGCCAGCAAAGGCCGCACACGTACAAACTGGTAGAATATCGAAGTCGCGGGACCAAACGAAGAAACGACCAAAGTCGGCACAGAAGCAAGGAAGCTTGAAGAAGCGACGAGTGTCCGCTGACGCTGAACCTGAACCAATACCCCAAGGCGTCATTCCAGACTGGACAGACCCGCAGATACCTTATGCCGCCTGGACCGATATCTTCTACTATGCAGCTAGTCATGATGACATCGACGTCAATTGGCTGATAAACACTGCCACAACTTGTAAGGCATTCTCAGAAGCCGCCTTGACAGCCATTTATCGTTCTCCGCCCCTCATCACTGCTGGAAAGGCCAAACGGTTCGCGTCTCTGCTGGATCGCCCACCTTCTGAGACTCGTTTTAATTACCGTGCCAAGATTGAGACTCTCTACGTAGATGTTCATGTGTTGCCTCAAACGTTACTACCGAGAATCCTCCATTTGCTTCCTCGCCTGAAAGAAGTCTTTCTCTTTACACAATCTGATCAGCCGCCTTACAGGCAACTGGATCAAACAGTAAGATGGCAATATACTGAAGAGATATTCGCCGCCTTCAGGCCAGCCGGAGAGAAGGAGTCGCACACCATGTTGAAAAGCTGGGAATGGAGCGGAAGCCTGCTTGGAGGGCCTGTGTCGACCATGAAGGATGTTGCCCGTATACATCAAGAGTCTTCATTTGCGCACCTCACCAAACTAAGCTTCACCAATCTTCAAGTCCCTTCGCTCTATAAGCTGGGGCCGAAAGGCGTCAATGAGGAGCAGGAGCTGGCGCTGTACAATGAAGATGGGGCTGTCATTGATTCGCTTGCCGAGGCGATTTCGCGGTTGAAATCGCTGCAACATCTTATGTTCGAGTCTTCAACTGTCATGAACGATCGGCTTCTTCCACTTTTGCCAAAGGATCTCACTCATCTCTCGCTGATCAACTGTTGGGAGATCAAGTCTGATGAGTTCATGCCATTCCTACACACGCATGGCCGACAATTGCGCAGCCTGAACTTGTCACACAACCAATCTCTAGACATGGTCTTCCTAACCACTTTGGACGCTACATGCCCCAATTTAGAGGAATTATACATGAACCTCTCGTATTTCCGCCATCATGAATCCCGGTCTTATACCAACAATGACGCTGACCCTTTGTACGACCAAGTGCTATTGCCGCATCAAACGCCAGAGTGGCCGTCAAGCCTCCGGATCATTGATTTTGAGCATATACGATATTGGAGTGTTGAGACTGCCGAAATGTTTCTCAATTCCCTCATAGATAGTGCTCGTTCTCTGGCAAATCTTCGACATCTTGCGGTCAAGACGATGCTCAACATACCCTGGAAGGCCCGCGCTAATATGCGGCACGAATGGAGGCGGAAGCTGGATAAAGTCTTCCTCCGCCCATACGAACCTCCGCAAAGGAAGTATTCTCTTCGGCAGACACAAGAGGAAGAGGTGGAAGCATCTACTCAGGTTGTGGAGAAAAAGAAGCAAAAGCCGAAAAGGCTGTCTGATGGTCCATCTCGGCGAAGCAGTCGCCTAGCGGCACACGTTTCAGACTCTGATTCAAGGAACAGCTCCAAAGGTCTCCGTAATTCGCTTGGTCGGCCAACTTACGCCGAACCCGACACAGATGAGAATGAGTTCGATTCTGATGCAGAAGACGAAGAAGCCGAGTCCGGTACTGCAGCCAGTCAGACTGGGGATGAGGCCGAGAGTGAAAAGAAGCCTGTGCCGCTTACGATTCAAGGACGCTGTACTACTGTGTCCATTGTATTCGATAACCAAAAGCCCACTGAACTGCAGTACGGTATGGAAGATTTTGTGGATGATGACCGCGCTGAGTCGGATGACGAGTGGGACGGCGACCATGAAGAGGATGATGATGCAGTCTTTGTCTGGCGTTAGCTGAGCAAAGATTTCTGTATCGTAGCTGATCACTTGGTATCGGAGAATTAACCATTTCCAGACTTAGAATGCAACATCTGCTGGCTCTCTTGGAGTTCATATCATATTAGTATTAGGATATAGCATGAACGGTCTCGAAGCGGTACAACTTGGTTTTTACAGTGAAGTGACAGATGTTCCCACTGGCCATGTCTTTTGATCATGCCTATCAGCCATACTGCCACTTAGCTACTGCATAATCCAATAAGGTGGCTACCATAATGTATTATGCGTTCTTTGAGTGCGTGGCCCAGATCCTATGTCATGTTATGCTGGTTCCTCTCAGGTACGCACGAATCCTTGCAAAGCATGGTGAGAACGGCTTGGACCACATGTGAATGCACCCCGGCTTCGCACAAACTGGAGGACAGTTCGTAAGTTCTGATCACCCATGAAATCCTGTTGAAACGTGGCCGTGTACCTTTTTACTTGGCCTTGCGGCATCTATGATATGGCAACCGAGTCTAGGACCTAGAAGCTTGTCCAGACGCATGAATTGTGATCTAGCCTTGAATACAGTATCATTGTTTGCTCAATCAGAGTCTGACGAAGCTACGGCTCAGTTTCTACGTCGCCATCGCCGCGTGGACTGTTGGTAAAATTCAAACTTGTCGATTCTCTCTCGTTGGCTTGTAGGGTAACTTTGTTTTGTATTATCGAGACTGTGTGGGGTGGTGTGTTTGGCTTACCTATAGTACCTTACTGTGAGGTAGGTACATTAGTGTGTAAGATTCTTGAATCTTTGGTATACGATACGCTGATGACTTGCATGCAATTAGAACCTGTAATGCGGTTTATGTTCTAAGTAGTCAAGTGTTTATGATATTGGCATCATGGGGCCTCAACTACTACTACTAACAGTCAAAAGAGGCACTGTACAAGGCTATTATACGCGCTGCTAAAGTCCTCGCTCCTAAGGCAATAGCTATGCTGAATTCACGTATGACAGGCTCATCATAATTGTTATCTCTTCATACAACTGTTGTACAAGCAGGACATCTCGACCCAATGTAAACATGAAAATCTCCAAAGTCTTGAGATTTCTCATGACCAGAAGCAAATGGAAGCAACGCTTACAGGAACCTAGTCCTGTATATTCAACAATCATACAAGCATAAGCGATAATCCTTTAGCGCCAGCTTCCTAACATCTTGTGGCACATATTTTTAAAATGCAGCACCACCCATGCCTTCACCAGCCAGGTTCTTCATGCTCTTCTCGCTCAGGTCACTCCGCATCTCCCACGCTCGCGAGTCACGTTCGAGTCTATTCCACGTGTACAGACTTTTTCGTAGCCGCTCTTGCTTCGCATGCAATTCATCTCTCAACTTCTCCTCCTCGTCCTTCAGCTTGCGATAATGTGGCTCAAGTTCTCGAGTTACGCCAAGAGCGAGAGGCGTCATGGAAGGGTCCAACTTGCCGCCGGGGATGATGGGGGGGAGTGTCGCAAGCATGGATTGCGCCAAAGTCTGCCGTGCGCTACCAGCATGTTGAGCTGATGGCCCAGTTGGAGGATTGAACGGTCGAGATTGCGTCGTTGAGGCTGACGATGTATTTGACGGAGTCGCACGTGGGCCAGTGGGAATAGCTGAAGGCCCACTGGGAGTTGAAGGAGTTGGTGAAGGTCCTGACATGTGTCTTGCTGGGGCTTGACTCCAACCACCTCTACCTCCTCGGGGGGCAAACCCACCTCTAGCTGGAGGCACATAACCCCGTGGGCCAGCTGGGGGGACTGTTGGGCTCGTGGTACCTGAACGTAGAGGAGGAGCCGTAGGTGTCTGAGTCCGAGCGGGAGGAGGCAGAGCTGGTGAAGATACCGGCCCTGCGGGATTTCTGTTTGCTGCAGGGCCGGTTGGAGGCGCTCTCAGCGCTGCAGGGCCTCGTGGCGGTGATCGAGTGGGGGCTGATGTGTTTGTATCATAAGGTCCAGGTCTTGGTGTCTCCCTTGGTGGTGCCGCACCCACCATGGCATGATGATGGGGAGACTCTTCTCGAGACTGAAGTGGTGAACGAGCTCTCACGGAACTCGGTCGCGGTGACGATCTTCCAGAAGCTGACTGGGAAGTGATCGCAGATGAGATTCCAGATTCTCTCGGGGGGCTGATGCGCCTGTATGACTGCCATCGGTCATTTCCGCGTCGACTCATGGAACGCGAACGTGGTCTATATGAGCCACCACGAGGAACTGTCACGGGGGACCGCACAGGAGGAGTTCTGTCGCGGCGAATCACACCAAATGGAGACCTAGATCGCCGCCTTTTGTCAGTTAGTCCCACGCTATCAACATGGGGCAAGTGAATTCACCTTTCATCACGCCGCTCAAAGTCACGTCCCCTATCGCGTACTCTGTCACGGTCCCATTCTCGATCTCTGACCCTCTCACGATCGCGTTCCCAATCTCTGCCAGGGGCAGGGGACCGGGGCCTTTCATATCTATCCGCTCCACGTGGGGGAGAAATTCTCCGGGATAAGCTACGTCGAGGAGACGGCCGCCGCATAGACCTACTACGCTCCCGCCGGCGCGGACTCTCGCGTTCTCTTGATCGCTCTCGCCGGTATCGGTCTCCTCCACTTCTCGACCTACGACGTGGTGGATATCTGCCCGGCACATAGCTATCGGACCCAGAAGGAATTGGACTCCGGGGACGTGGACTTCTAGGTCGAGGGCTCCTTGCTCGCTCTCTAACCGGACTTCTAACCCGCCTAGGCGACCGGTCTCGAGGAGTGGGCCTCCATGACTCTCCAGCGCCGTATCTAACGACTTCCCCATCATCAAACCTTTCTTTATGTCAGTTTTTCGTTCGGGAATCATGAGGCTTTGTGAGTGTGAAATAGAGAACGCTATGAAAACAAAGAAAGAACCCCCAGACGAATGAGCGTAGTATAATTGGCGTACTGTGGCCTGCTGAGCCGTCATGGTCCCTGCCAATTTCTGGCAAAGGCCAGACCAAATATTGTGCGACGGTCAAGATCAATAGGAAGGCAGGAGTGCAGACTCTGCCTCAGGCGATCCTGGCGGACGGTCCAGAATATTGTGATAATACGGCCAGCGTCGCTTGACACGCCTCCAAGCATCACTCTCCCCAACAATTCTTTCCATCCTCGCTCTGACAAGCCTGTGGATTGGGACGCGATGCCGGCAAAATGGGTGGGAACCCAGTAGCATCTCCTAGGATATGGGCTGGCATGGGTTGATCAAAGGTGTTGACCCGTTCCCAAGAGCATTCCTATCTTGATCCAGGGTATAGATCTGAACACCACAGATACCGAAGCGATATGCTAAACGTTGATGGGAGTTTAGCCGAATCATCGTCATTATCGTTAATGGTTCATGACGATGGCTTCGCTCCGCAGGTGACCTGATAAATAGCGCTAAAGTCCCAGTGTCGTCGAACAATCTGCACAAGCTCGGCAGGCGACTGCTCGAACTCGGATGTATCTTCGATGGCTTCGTGAGAGTCGCTGCCGCTTTCCTCCATCCCAATATGACTAGCCATTGCACGATAGCTCCGCTGGTCAATATTCTCTAGAGTTTGGGTCGGGGCCGCAGCACGAGACGTGGGTGGACCAAGTCGGATTGCTCAAAGTGGCATGCTACCGTGCAGCGTGTTTCGAGGGTGTCCACGGGTGGTGCTAGAGATGCCGAAATGGTGTCGCAAAATGATGGGAGACGTAACGATATTGGTGATGAAGAAGAAGAACGCAAGATGCCATACATAGAAGCAAACAATTTATAACTCACCTTCGACCTCGGTCGCGATCCATTCTTGCCTGAGTCAGGATTGATATGATGCACAGCAAGTGCTTTTGTCGATGCGTTGTGATTTGGCTCTATGAAAGCGCAAGCACGCGTGCGAGTCGCAAGTTGGGTCAGTGGAGCTTCCAAAAATCGAACACCAAAGCAGGGAGGTCGGAGATTCAACATCCCGACTTCCGTGACTACCTTAGTAGTCTAGGTACCGTGATCCGATACCACCTCAGATAAGCACAGTCTCATTTGAGGCATACACATACTACACACACTGTATTGCTTCAAGACCAGGAACATAACAGGTCATATTCGTGCGACAATTATTATGACTTCCATAGGTGATAAATATGACACTGGTACAAAGGCGCTGCCTAAAGGTATATAATAAATAACACACGTAAGGAAAACAGACTCTATCTCCGGTCGCACTACTCACAAGACCTGCTAGAGCAAGAGCATTACCCCTATACAAGGGAACACCCAGCTTCTCCTGACTTGTAATTAATATCGTTTCCGAGACCGCATCTATGACTTTTCATCTTCAGTCATATCAGCATCTGCTACTTCTTCGACCCTCTCGAGAATCCACTCCCGCGCCTCCTTGGCGTGATGCGCCATCATCTTGTTCAGACCAAACATTGGACTGCGAACGACTGTCCCGAAGCGTCGCTTGTTAACTTTTCGAGTCAGATCAGGATCAGCCCAGCATGCATGATCGCCTGCAATGTAGACTCGTGAGTTGTCTTTATACCACGACGATAGATCTGAATCAAACTCTGACTTGACTGGCCTGAGCGTTCCATTGGCAAAGTTGACCACCCCAGAGATTCTTGACTTGCAATCTATTACGTTTCAGAAAACATTTGAGATGGAGGCTCATATCAGCAAATCGACTTACCTCGGTATATGAGAAGGACTTTGACTCCAAGATATGCATTACCAACGCCCATGACGAAAATGTGATCGGCATCATAAAGCTGCAAGTAATTGTCCCACAGGTAACACACCAACGTCTGGATCTGTTCCGAGAGAGCCTTCTCTTTGAAACCAGGTACATAAGAGTCGGATTCCTATACCAACGGTTAGAGATCAACCACTACTAATGAATGTGATCACAGACCTCGTCGTGGGTGACATAGGCTGGGATATTAACGTCCATGACACCGAACTTTTGATCAACTGCCCAGTCAATGTAGTCCGTTACACCATCAACCTATTCTTATCAGTTCTTGCATTGTGTATTATGTATGATATATACTCACCACCCAGGCATTGTGAGGATCGACAGATCTATCTATAACATCTGGCTGAGCGAGAAGCTCGGGACTAAAAGATTATGTCAGTAGTCAAGATCCAAGTTATAGCCCTCTCCTCATGCAATTGGCTTACGGATCGTGAATGATAATGAGGACCTTCTTTTCCTTGTGGAGGCCTGGTGTCACTAGTACCTGGTTCTCGTATGACTTGTATAGATGTTCGCGCTGGATGTAGAGAGGTATCATGTTGTGCTTTGCTTGCAGAACCTGTCTCTGGGCGTTTCTGATCACGTCATGTAGACGGCTGGATATCGTTGGCTGGATGTCGGTAGGAATGCGAACGATGCCTGCCCTCATACACTCCCAATATGGGGCCTGATGAGCTTGAACTTTGGCAAGTATGCGTGCGGCCTCCTTATTGATCTTAGGGATTTCCATCTTTGGTGGTGGTTCACCCATGAGCGTCTTCGCAACGGCCACTGCAGACACTGAGATAGCCTTAAGGTTGTACCCTCCCTCTAGACACACTGCAACCTTTCCGTCAGCTAAGGACATCAACATGTGTGTCATATGAGCGTAGCAGCTGGGAGAAACGAAGCAGCCCCCTAGCTCATCGCCATCAGCAGCATCAAATCCCGCAGAGATAACCACGAGGTCTGGATTAAATTCTTTGGCGATAGGCATCACAATCTTCTGGAATGCCGCCATGTATTCCCCATCGCCCATGCCTTGGTCGTGCCAGCCGATATTGATGTTTTTACCAAGGCCAGCATCTGTGCCGCATTTGTCGATTCCACCATCCGGTGTCATATCATTGGGGGGTTTACCGGGATAGAATAGACCGTTCTGGTAGACGTGGAGAGAGATATATAAGACGTTTGGGTCCTGATAGAAGATGTTTTGAACACCGTTACCGTGGTGAACATCCCAATCCAGGATGAGAACCTTTCGGCAAATGTCTGGATAGTCCTGTTGGCAGACCCTGACTGCTACTGGGACGTTGTTGAAGAAACAAAAACCCATTGGTGCATCAAACTCTGCGTGATGACCTGGCGGCCTGATCACGGCGAATGCGTTCTTGACTTGACCAGTCACGACGTTCTTGCAGGTTTCGATGGCTCCCCCGGCTGAAAGTAGGGCGGCCTGATAAGACATACTACCAACATAGAGAGATTCTCGCCCTTGATCATATTGCCTAGTCAGTTCTCGAAGCTCGGCCGAACTTATCTTGTCAAGGTTTTCTACCCAGCTAAAGTGATCAGGATGATGGGCGAGGCAAATCTCCTCGCGGGTGGCAGCACGAGCAGGTATGCGCCACATATAACGCGTGGGACACTCCCGCATAATTCTTGGCAACTCTGCCTCGGGACCTGTATAGACGAGGCCAACCTTCTTGAACGCCTTGAATATCTCATGGATGCGACGGGGATCTTCAGGATGATGTGCGTTGGGTGAAAAGTCCGCATTCATATGCAACTTCATCCGGTCATCATAACAACAGCCTGTTGGCAGCAAACCTCTGCGACGCATCTGGTCGAAGGTTATATCTTGAGGTGGTGGATCTTCATCGTCCTCGCCTGGATCCTCGGATGCCGTATCATCGTCGTCGATACTGATGTTGCTAGTACGGCTGAACCCATTAGGCGCTTCTGCGTCCTTCATTGGATGATCAACAGCATCTGTGATACATGTCTCCATGGCAGGCAATCTCCAATATCCTCACTGAAGGTCTGACGACCCCAGGAGTTGCGAATATGCTTGAGAGAGCCCAAGCCTGTGGATTGCTGAAGTAAACCAACACTAGCAGATGGATCTATACGCAAGTTAGAAAGAGTATGCCCGAGTGTACGAGCAATTGTTGACCATCATTGTCTGGGAAAATAAAGGAGATGCTCGAGGACAAAGGTAAGTTGCTTGTTAGCGAAGTGAATTACATGAGCCAAAATGATATACAGCTGGCCATTGTTTTCACAAGCGGAAGCAGATCCTTGATTTACTTGGCACTCAGGCACATGTAAGGGCATTCTGCCTGGGTTTGCAGAGCTGAGATGCATCAAAGCACTCTAAAGGATGTGAAAGATGATGGTGCCAACACGAACAAAACACTTCACTTACCCCTGCTAAGTATAGCGCGATCGCAACAGCGAGGAGAGGTTATGAAAACGTGAGAGCATACGCTAGCCTCTTATAAGGAGGTTCTAGAGAACTGAGATATGAGTAAGTCTAATGCTGAGTGGTGGGTTGAGATGCGCGATCGGGTTTAATCGCGGTGGTTGATATTAGCTCTGAGATAGATGTATGAGATGGGAGTGGAAGGAGAAGTGAGGCTCAGCTGCGGAGGTTGATTTTGGCGTGCGGGCTCCCCTATGGTTTCAGGCGCTACTGGCCACTGAATGACCCGCGGCCGACCTCCATCGATAAGGCACCTAACTTTCTAAATTAGGTACCTTACCTTACCTTAGTAGTGGGGGCTACTGCTTGGCCGCAAACAGTTGATAATTTCCTTCTTTAATCCATTGGTACCTTGGGTAGAAAGGGCATTGCTCCTTATGCATTTGCTGATCATGAATCGCTGGTTTGAAGTGCGACTACTAAGCATCCCAGATCCTACCAATAGTACCTAATAACGGCAGTAATTCACAGTCGACTGGGTAAGGTACCAAGTTAATGCACTGGTGAGAACGCAGTATCTCCCATTAGGTAGGCGATTCAGGAGACACTATAGCCATGTACTCAGGCAGGGAATCCATTTCTAATAAATGAGAAGCCTTGAACTTAATTTCGGCCACATCTGACGATCCAAGTGCAGGAAGTACCTCAACAAATACTGTCACAATCCATAAACTTCATGATTAACCGAAGGAGCGAGAACATGTCTATTGACCGCACTCAGGCCTAAGCGAACGAAACCATATACCTACCCTCCATCCTTGTCTGTCGCTGGACATCCTCCAGATAAGATCCATCATCCCCACGAGGCGAATAGTGAGATGAAGACCGAAGCATCCGAGCTCCCCCTGGCAATGTCCCATCCGGGCTGGCATCACTTCCAAACTTGACGCGTTCAGCGTCGCGCTCATCATCCCAGTCAATCACACCTCCTAGGCCATCCAGAGGCAAAGTTGGCATGTTCAAGGACCACTGTCGCTCATCCAGGACACATTGTGTTGACACCGAGATAGATTCTTGGTCGAAAGTGAGATTTGGTTGAAGACACCGAGCTTCCGTAATGAAGCGTTTTCTAGGGTAGCTATAGATGTTCTCAAACAGATGCATGAGATCTTTAGGGCCAAATTTGCAGTAAGTCTTTACAATACGGCCCCAACGACTCTGATCCCGCCAGCCCCTTGCCAAGGAGTCAGGTCGGTCGACAACATCATAAAGATACGAATCGCAGCCCTCCTAATGGCATATCAGCAATGAACCCCAAAAGTCTAAGTGCAAACTTACATATTCGTCTTGATTAGGGTCAAGCCGCGGGCAGAGGTAGTGGAGGACGACATCCTTCATGGTTTCAACCAGGTCCATCAGCTCTACCAGCTCGCCTGTGGAGTATAATCGAAGTTGACTCAGTCTAACGTCATCCACACCGGGCTCTGGAAGGCCAATGCAAGGTCGGGGGAAGTCTCCGTGAAAGTAGAAACCATAGAGCCACCATCGATACATGGCTCTGCGGAACCTCTCAGCCTCGTGCTCGCGAAGCAGACGACAATTTTCAGGCTCGTGGAACCATCTCATCTGAGGGAACCTAGCTTGCCATCTCAGTACAAGGGAACAGTAGCTGAGAAGTGGCTTCAGATCGTTCTCGGTCAGGACAACGGTTTTCAGTGGTTGAGCGCGGGGTATGATGGGTTTGCCTGGCTTGTTCAGCGTGATGAATTCTTCAACAGCGTCCACTGGCACAGCAGGCTGATGCTCTGAACGCGGAGCTAACACCATTCCAGTGTCTCCAAGGAATCGTTTAAACACGACTCTGCGTGGAGCATATAGTCCACCGCGGGAATCGAGATCCTCAACTGAAGCCGTATAAACCTGAAGGAGCTCATCAAACGGACTGAACTCCCTGACAAGGACAGGAAGTAAGATCGAGGCCTTTCTTTTGTCAAGGAGTTCGTGCAGCGTCCTGTGAGTGGCGCAAAGGTTGAAAACACCATCCAGGTCTAGTTGTTGATAGATGTCCAAAAGGATCTCAGTTGGAAGCCCAGTAAGGCAATGGTTTTTGGGCATCTTCGGTGCCATGTTTACAGACGTCAACATGGCCGGACGTCTTATATAAAGGGTTTGGGGATAGATGGCAAATATATTCGGTCGAATTGTGAGGTTGGTTTGGAGTGGACAAAATATCTGCAGATAAAGACGACAACAACGGTCCTCGTCCGTACACCACGTACGAGATTATACAATCTGACTACAGAACCAGGGTCGCCGATTTGACGGGTGCTATGAGGAAGTTAGGCATAAAATTATGCCTGGAAAGGAAAAGAAAAGAACGGACCTGATAGACTTTGCATTTTGTTTACTTGCAATGGTATTTTGATACACGTTGTAGAGGAGCCAAGATTCAAGAAAACCAAGTCGCTGTATCCTCGAACTATACTCGCCTTCACCGGGAGAGAGTTGATATGGATGAGAAAAGTGTTATGAGAGCAGCCTGGCCCTCGTCGCTTCAAGGTATCTCACTGTTGAGTCACCTAAAGCATCAATGATACGGGGCTTATTGTTCAGCCACCCCGGCGCTGGGGCTTGAGAAGGAAGTAGAGATGCACACAGGCATCGGTTTTTTGGTAACTGTGATTCTCATGACTGTATTCAAGTGCAATGCTCGTCTGCGATATGCACTGATTGAATATACAGTGAGGACGAGGATGAAGAAGGAAAGGGGGACGACTGATATAGGTCACGACAAGGTCGCGGCTTGGGTTACGCACTGATAACAATCTGCCGAGTTTCATCCGGGCGGGCTAAGTAATGATGCGATACCTAAGCTAAGGTAGCCTTGGCCCTTCAGGACCTGACAACCCTGAACTGCAACTACTAAAGTTACTATGTAATACTTTTGATTATTTGTAACCAGGTGAGTGACCGGGGGGTACAAGTAGGGAGGTCGAAATAAGACGAACGGTGTCGTTAGCGGTAACCAATGTATAATATTCTCTCTTTTGGCAAATAAAAACGCAGTATGACCTAAAACTCCAACACCCCGTCCCGGTGTTCAGATCCAGTGGATCAAGCCAGCAAGTACTTGATTATATCGACAGGTAAGGCAACAAAAGGTTTAGGCGAACAACATTTTGGTATCCAGCTCATCCTTGGCCGGTCGCTGGCCGCCAACAGATCGCAGTCCGAGGTCGCCCTTCCTGACCCGTCTCTCCACCTCTTTCTCTGCACGGGCGTTATGTCGCGAAGCCTTTGTCCTTCGAATATCGGCTCGAACCTGGTTTGGTGACACAAACTCCTTGTTTTCATAGACAATAGGTCCACCAAAAGAGCCCTCCTGGATCACGATCGGTGTCAAGACGAATCGGGGGCCGATCTCGACCAGGTTGATATCGGTATCAGGCTTGCCGGATCGAGACTTGGTTGTCTCTTCCTCTTCCTCACCCTCCTTGGCTGTCGCCTCGACCTCGTTGATCTGATAGTTGCGAACCCAGATCTTGCCATCGACAAAGCTAAATCCCATAACGTGGTCGATAAAAGGCTTGGATTTTCTTGCGCCCTGGGGAACGCCGAAGGTGTGGAGGAAGAGCTCCTTGATCACTCGGAGGTGGGGTTGCTTGTCGAAAGCGCCGTCGAAGGATAGAACGGGCCGCGACCCCTTGAGACAGTTACCGGTGAAGTGAAGTTCCTCCATGGTGTGCACTGTTTGGTGTTAGCCTGGATAAAAGCATCGTCTGGTGGCAACTCTTACAGTTCTGGAGGTGGAACTTGATGGTAGGCCCGTTGGGGACTTTGCTGAGCCAAACATACAGATCCTTGCCCTTCCTTGCCTCGAAGAAGAGCACGTTGTTGCAGTTGTAGAGCTCGGCCAGCTCGTTCAGTTCGTACAGCTTTGTCTTGGAGTCAAATTTTGCATCTTTTCGGCTGTGGGGGAGCATCGCCGCAATGTCGTTGAGAAGATGGCGATGTCTTGAGAAGAGTAGCAATGTTAGTAGAATGCACCCTACATCCGAGTCGTGGAATTGCCTACCGGTAAGTGACGCCTCTAGAAGAGAGGATCAGAACCCTCTGCTTGTTCTTCTTAACGCCATTGCTAGGCGCCTCGGCCTTTGTAGTGCTGGACTTGGAGATAGACTTGTAGACAGCAGCCATTTTGAATGAATATTGACGTTGCGACGGGGATCGAAAAAGCTGTGTTAACTTGGTGATGATTTTACTGGACCAGGCTTTGCGACGCGGCGGACAATTTTCCAAAAAAATTTAGTCGGCTGAGTCTCGATAAGACTTGAAAGGTCGCGATAAGAGAGTGGGGTGCTAAAGGTGTCGAGGTGGGGCCGCGACACCGCTCTAGTAGTCGAGACAAGCCGTGCCAGGGGGGCTAGGGGGGCCCTCTAAAGCTCAGGGGACATGCAGTAGCATGTTTTCTGAAGCAGACAGACAGAGCCACTCAGAAAGCTTTAATCTAAATCTTAGGAATGCATTGCGGGAGATGAGGATAAGTAGAGCAGAGATCGGACCATGCCTAGGTACCTAGTAGTAGGTGGATAGCCCACCCATTACTTCACCAGAGTCAGAGTACCTAATTGAGGACTGCATCCAATGTGATGAGTTAGATGAGAACTGCCCCGCTACTTGAAGACCCTGAGAACAAGCTGTGCACTAGCTACTAGCAAATGAGTTCGATACCAATTCACCCGCATGGCCAGTAGTTACCTGTTTACGTCTGGTCGGATCTGATCAGCATGACGTGGAGGCGTACACAGATTGTGGCGTTTAACTCGGATGCGGTACAAGCGAGGTGGTGCAGAATGCAAGGTATAGAGGAACAGAGGTGCAGCTCATTAGAGGGCGAACATTATAAAGAATTCATTCAGCTACGTTAAGATGACCGTGTCGCAGCGATCGTTGGACGCATCAACCCCAAGACAACCATCATGACAAAAAATAAGAACAAAGGAAAGCCGAAGTAACCGCGCCTTCTGATATCAAAAAAAGACGTATCACGATTCCTCGCCTCCTCCACTCTCCTTTAGCGAGGAGCATTTTCGGGGACAAACGAGACGCCAGGTATCCCAAACCCCCAAAGCCCTATATCCGTCTGCAAACGGCTCTGCGAGGAATTTAACAGCACTTTCCGCCCTTGGCAGCATCGTCGTCGGCAGGCTTGCTCAGGGAGATATTGGTGCCTGCGCCTATGGTGGCCTGGGCGCTGTCACCGCTGTCGAGGGCCTTGCTTGAAACAATGCGATAAATTTCTATCCATATTGTCAGTTCAAGTCACAGTGGTTGAAGAGATCGGGTGAATAACGAACCAGTCAGAATGTTCTGGAACGCAAGTTCGACGTTGCTGGCATCGAGGGCAGACGTCTCGATAAAGGACAGGTGGTTCTCGCCTGCAAAAGTGTCAATAAGAGGGACCCTCCTGTGTCAAGTTCGGTAGGATTTTCGTACTAGCAAAAGACTTGGCCTCTTCGGTGGGAACAGCCCTCAGGTGTCGCAAATCGCTCTTGTTTCCAACCAGCATAATGACAATGTTGGCGTCGGCATGGTCCCGCAACTCCTTGAGCCATCGTGTGACGTTCTCGTAGGTCTGGTGCTTGCTGATGTCGTAAACGAGGAGAGCGCCGACAGCGCCTCGGTAGTAGGCGGAAGTGATGGCGCGGTATCGCTCTTGGCCAGCGGTATCCCAAATCTGGGCCTTGATTGTCTTTGAGTCGACCTGGATAGATCTGGTGGCGAACTCGACACCGATGGTCGACTTTGAGTCTAGGTTGAACTCATTGCGGGTGAATCGACTGAGAAGGTTGGACTTTCCGACTCCAGAGTCTCCGATCAGGACGACTGCAGGTTCACAATGTCAGTAAGGGGCGGTCGCAAACGTCGGGCCAGGCGTGGCCTCTGAGAGATGGTAATGACGGCACCTTTGAAGAGGAACTGCAAAGGGGGCCCACAGGTCAGCAACTGGCGGGACATGAAAGACTAAGGAGGGTAGGGAGAGTGGCAAGACGTACATCATATTCGTCGTTGGCCATGACTACGGTGGTGTTGCTTCAGGTATATTGCTGAGAGGAGCCAAGTTGGTGTATCGACGATGAGGGTGAGGTTGAAGGCGAGTGCGCTGGCGCTGCGAGAAAGACAAGTCGACGTCGTTGAGGTGTGGGATGTGGAGAGGGAGAGAATGCGCGGCTCTGGCGATAGGCGGTTGTTTGTACCTCGACGTCCAGTCCCCGTGCCGAGGGGTAAAGACTGGGCTGGCTGGGCTAAATTCTAACTGCCTACCTATGTTTTTAGGTAGGGGGGAGGGGCCTACCTAGGATCCATTTAGACGCCTCTTTGTTAGGTAGCCACCTAGCTGTCGCACAAGGACACCCACTCTGCCACTGTGGCCAGGTAGCGAAAGTATGGGTACTAGTGCTGTTCGCATCACTGCTAGGTAGGTTCCAGTATAAGAAATCAAGGGAATGCAACCTGTCCCCAAAAATGGCTGTTCTTGAGTCGATTGTTGGTCAGAGCTACCTTGTGTGCCTTAGTGTGTAATTTGCCAACTTAATATTATGGATGGAATAGTAGTAGGCAACGACAAAAGGCTCCAAGTCGTAGATGTAATTGTCAGCTACCAAATCCGGACACATTCTGATGTGATAGGCCAGGACTAGTAACCGTATGATGTATTTTAGAAGGATGGCTGCATCATCTATATTTCTTCATAGCACATGTCCGTATAGCTGGGTTTTCACGCTGCCTGGGATAGGATTAACCGCACCAGTATCGCTCGCTCCCATTGCAACCTACAAATTGATCGCTGACCGCTTTCAGCTATGCAGTACCTTTTTGTTTTAAACCCGATACAAGTTAGAAACTTGGTCGCATATTCTGATGTTGTAGTTTTAACTAATGCACATTCTTGTAACCTGGCCCTTTTCATCTTTCTTGTTAGGAAGCACCATAGAGTTAAGCGTGTCATCAAAACATTTTGTAACCATAATGATTTAAATGAGGAGCTAATGCATCTCTGGGTATTGGCCGCTCTTCTTGATTTTGAAATCATGAAGTGAGTGATGGGTGCTAGGGATATGCCTGGTACTAAGATAGATACTTGTTCATGGAGAGCGATCCTGACAATTGTGACAATCTAAAACTGAACCTTACTCCTTGGTAATGAAGACCCCGAGAATTTGATCAATGTGCCGTATGGACGCTTCCAACAAGATTCGAGTCGTCATTAAACGTTTAAAGCCAAACAAACTGGTAGATGGGGTCGATGAAGTCGGGGTCTAGGTTAGGCTATCTATTTAGACAAGCAAGGAAGAGTGCAAATGAAAAGGACGTGAAAGACCAAGGATCTAGAGCTGACACATCTATCGATGATGATACGAGTTTCTGATAAAGCACTTGCCCATGCAGATAATTTGATCTCCAAGTTAGAAATGAGGATTTATCCAGATTTCGTAGTCGCACCTCAGTTGCTTTAGATAGTAAGGGATAAACAAAGACGCCGATAACTTAAGTCACTCACGTGACCTCGCGACCTGGCTAGCACTCTCCAAGCAGCCCAGGCCAAGCCAGTCCCACACACGCCCAGCCCGAGCAAGCCTAGCAAGCTTACCTTGAATGCTAGAGAACGGAGAAAAGAAGAGATCAAGACCGGCCCGTCATCTCATTTCATTCCTATGTTAATTTCTCCTTTACTTCACCGAAGTAAGATTTTGTCATCCAAATTTGGGAGTTCGAACATTCATCGCGCCAAGGTGTCAATAAAAAACAAACTCACGAACTCGAATCAACTCTATTCAATACGAAACATATAGTACTCAACCGTATACCTCAGTAAGTTTGACTTCCCCAGCTTGTTCATTACAAAACCACGACTGACTCCATTTCTCTTTTTTTTTAAGGAGTGGGAAAGTACCATCAGCGGCTCTTGGCGGTTGAACCTTATGATACACATGAAGAGCATACGCCAAAAGACGCCAAAATGGATGACTCCGATAGTGAATCAATAGTCTCCACCATCGTCAGCGAGCACGACTCTGACGAGGAATGGAACGTGAACGAAATCTTGGCCGAATGGCCTATCGATGGCCAACCAAGATATCTCATCGAATGGGAGAACTTTGACTTGTGCGAGGCAACCTGGGAGCCTGTAGAAAACCTTAGCAATGCCCTCCTGGAAGGTTGGGAGAAAACAAAATCGCGGGATGATTTTGATATGTTCAAGAACATTCGAGATTGGAAGAATGCTGTCAAATCCAAATATGCTGCCAAGCTCGACCGCCACCAAGAAAGAAATCGGCGCAGAAGGCTGAGAGACGAAGCGGAAACCTCGTTCATGGAGATGGAAGATCATCTGAAATGGGCTGATCGATTTCCGGATGGCGAAGACCCCAGCGGCTCTGCCGTCTCTAGTCCGTCGGTAGCCACAGACATGGATATGGATGTTGAGGTCGGACAACTGTCACAACATTCCTTCGACAAAACACAAAGAGCTTCCGTAAGCTTAAGTGAAGATAGTTCGCCAAAAAGTAGTCGTCAAAACAGTATAGCATCTGGAAAGAAGCCACCACTGCGACGGCAATCAAGCAAAGTCCTTGCTGATAATAAGAGACCACCACAAAAGCCAGTGGCTTCAAGCAATCTCTTGTCATCAAGGTTCGGCGTTCGTGGACCGATAAAGCGGCCCGATAGTCAACTACGCAAGGGGCAACCGACAAAGGCTCGCAAGACCCGGCCTGCGCAAGCCTTCACAGGAAATGTATTTTCAGGGGGCACAGTGAGAAAGCAGCGCACGACCCTCGCCGAAGCTGCTAAAGATTCCACAAAACAGTCGAAACTTTTGAAGCCAAGGTATGTGAATCTCATACAAAAAGCAGGCCGCGACAGAGAAAGCGCTGCACCTGCAAGACTACCGACAGACCTCATCTCTCTGAACCCAGCAGAGCGATCTGCCAATGGTCTGACTGCCTTACCGCTGCATCCCGAAATTCCGAACGAAACAGTCAAACCCCTCCGACAAAACAAGAACTCTACTGAAACCATCCCCGAGGCCCCAAAGTCAAAGCCCAAGAAGTCAATTAGTTGGGGCACCGTTGAAGAGGCAACGATACCCGCGCGTGGAGAGAGAGAGGAGAGTCTCTTCTTACGCGAGGATTCTCTCATTCGAGCGACGACCCCAATTAAAATAGAAGATGACTCTCATGAAGCCGAGAAAAACACTGGGCCACAATACGAGTCGACTTTCCAGACGAAGGCTTCAGACAACCAAGAATGTTGGGCTGGGAGAGCCCCTGTTATGAACGATGAATCGAGCTCTTCTAACAAATCCATCACCACGGCGGTGCAGTTTGGCCCAGGAAGTCGGGAAACTTTCTCGGTTATTTTTGAAAGGGACGAGGATCAGAATGGGCAGCCTTGGTCGGGTATCTTTGAACAGCACCCCACACTAATCTTCACGCACTCTTGCATGACGCGGGACTTCTGGTCTCAAGAGACTGCCCTGGCTGCTGCTAAGCTGGGCACCGGCTCAGTGACAAGCATTAGCGACCCAGATAACTTGGCTACAGTTGCGAATTGGCTCTGTGTAAGGTCTGTTGGGGTCCTCCTATATCACCAAGAACTGTGCATCTTCCTATATGCAACGTTTAAAGAGTCTGTGTTGCTACATTATTACTTGTTTCGGTCTACTCCTCACCTGACAACGCGCTCGCTTGCGCCGATTGTACTTCCAGAGGGCGTTGGCGGTGGCGACGTCCTGCCACAAATGATACCGACAGTTTTCAACCGGCTTTTGGGATTCCAGTACGAGCAATTACTACCAGAAAAGGCCCTCATGGATTATAGCAACCACAATTTCTTCCTGGTATTTCCAACGAATGCTGTGGAGGAAGCTCACTTCCTGAGCGCATGGCTGCGAAGCTGCAACACTCAGTGTAGGTTGCTTTCTAGCCTCACCCCTGGACACTGGGCTAGCTTCAGGAAGCTAGACCAAGGCGTGATCATCGTGCATGAAGAAGCGATATGGGCTACGCGACTGTTTCCTTCAGTCTGGACTGTCCTTCACAACGTGCCAAACTTCAATTTCCGCCTCTTTTCCATATCTCTGCAACCTTCGCCCTTTTATCCCTCTCTTGGCCAACCATCCCGGATCGGGGATGTCACTCTGCAAACTATCTGCGGACAAAAAAGAGCTGTATTAGTTACTCCCAGTTTTGTTATCTCGCAGCCTCAGCAGGCCTGGGCTTTCTTCAAGTGGGCTTACAAATATTGGCAGCAACACCGCGGCGCTTTTACGCTCATCGTATGTGCCGACTTTGAGAACTGGGTTCACGAGGTAGCTGTTGTGGTCAAGGATGACTGGGAGACGCGTGTAGAAAGTACGCGAGTACGCGAAGAGGACAAAGCGACAGCCGAGAAAGAAATCGATGCTCTTTTTAAGTGCTCGCAACATGTCAGAGAGCTAGCAGGACCTTCAGACGATGACCAATCGGTTGTGGTGTTCGCCCCTGATTCGATTGATGGCAACGATGAGCAGAGTCTTGTCAATTGGTTTGGCTGGTGGTCTATTCTGAATTTAGACCAGTATCGGCACTTCACCGTGCTTGGATCAAGCCCTAATACTGGCATCCAGAGACTCACTCACCAGATCCGGATCCCTCAATATTCTCCCTCAACTTTGGGTAACCCAGACGATGTTGGGGGAAAAGTAAACCCTGCCGGCCCCTCCCTTGTCGCGCAGAATCAGTCAGCTGCGGAGAGAGCACCTCAGAGAAGACTACAAAAAATCCCCCGTGATGACGGAACATCGTTCAAGCACTTCCTAAAACAACTGGAAAGCGATATTCGGGACAGGGACTGGGGCCCCCAGACAGTCTTCAATCGCCCAATCTCTTACTGGAATATGGATATGGCACATAAATTTCCTGAGTTCGAAACATACGATAGATGTCTTCGCTATTTTAACGGAAGAATTCATGACTATACCTTTATCAATACTGGCGTGGCCTTCTGCTACACGATTGAGGGATCCTGGAAGTACGGCGACAATCGAGAAACCACTAATAAGAATCGACGGCCGTGGATTGCTGTATACAGACCTGTTGAGCTATTCAGGAAGCCTTGGCGTGAAATGGAGTTGATAATATGGGACCCTGTCATCAAAATGCCGGACAATGACCCATACATTTACGATGGGCAACTTATTGAAGCACAACGCGAAATGATACGGCTTGCTGAAGGGTCTCACAACAGATTGCCGCTAGTGAGAGTATGGATTAGGGGACCAGATGTGATTCCACAGGGGCTGACTGACCCTGTCGATATCACTATCCACCAGCTTCAGCATCTTATGAAGAATCTGAAGGCATCTATTCCAGCCGGACTGCCAGGAATGAGGTCTCAGGGATGGAGGGAACTCAGGTCAGGAAATGCGCCCATCGTATCACGGCCACCCTCTCCACAGGCAATGGACGTTGATGAACCTGCGGGGACAGATGATGCAGCAGATGAGGACCTGAAGATTGTCTTCCATGCTCCTCGTGGGAAGAATATGGACCGGCCGACCAAGTGCAAAAACCGCCTCTTTATGCATTGCGCAAATAAAAGGAGTGAGGGACACCGCGGAAGAACGATGAATTTTGTCTTCAGACCAACTCTGGACTGGTACGATGAGCAGGGACAAGAAGGCCGTGGTTTCGAGCATATTAGGGTTATGCCGTGGCCAGCCTTTTTCTCGAAACACCTCATCGAAGTCCCTGAGCGACCCGATGTGGGCTCAGAGAAGAGAGGTAAGGAGGCAAGAAAATAGGGGATACCGCATGAAGGAGTTCATTTCTACGTGATACCATGACGGATGGATGTGTAGGGGGTATATTGGCATGATTATGGATGACGATGGCGTACTGTATAGACTAAATGTACATTATCAAAGCTTTTCCGAGAGCGACACAGATGATATGAATTGCCATTCTTTTAGCCTGGTTTCAGAAATACTTCATCTTGCCGAGGCAGGGAAGTTTCTCGTGCTCAGCAAGACTCCCTTCACACGCCGAATATTATCCCGCACCTTGCGGATTTCGTCGTCTGGTTCAGGCTTACGTGAGCGGCCGTACAGGTCATAGCCAGTACTGTGATCGGGGTACGCAGTATATGTCATTGTGTCGAGGTCATCCCGTAGCATATCAACAGCAGTTTTGATCTTATCCATGCCTTCGCTCTGGGAACGGTATTCATCCTTCAGGCCAGAAAGAGTCTTGTTCAAACCACCCAGTTGATTGGTGTTATGCTTGGCAGCTGACTCGTTATTCTTGGAGTCTGTCATAGCTGTCACAGAGCTTATGGGGAATGTGGTTTGAGTGCCCATGTCCCTGTGGAACATCTCCGTAGGGTCTTCAGCATCGCTCTCCTCCTCGACTGTGGTGATGGGTTTTTTGGGGGGAACCTCAGAGACGGTCTTTTCAAGCTTTGCGACGAGGGCATCGAGTTTTCGCGAGGTCAAATCGTGGAAATCTGTACGGGCTTCGGCCTGACTGTCAACCATAGGCCGAATAACGTAGCGACTTGTGCCATAGATGAGGGTCGAAAGGCCAGTGACTGCGTAAAGGGCGTTGAAAAGACGCTCCTTTGTAACGAGAGGAGGAGGACGGGGTGCCTTCGCAAGGAATTCAGGGTATGTGACGACTGGGGGTCGATCGACGGGCGGATGGGAAGCTGGTGTTGGAGGGAGAGTTTCGGTGGGCGTTGGAGCATAAGAATCGGTTGTTTCTGGGTTTGGCGCCTTGAAATTGTCAGCATAGTACGTGGGCGCAAGATAAGAAGTAGTAGAAACCTCTGTCTCTGTTGTGGATTCGTCTTGACCAAGAAGCGCGTGTATTTCGGCTTCGTCAATGCCTTTGGACATCAAGAACTCAACCTTCTTCTCATGAGGCGCGTGTCGCACAGCGTCATTCTCGAGAAAGCGTCTCGCAACCTCGAGTCTTTCTTGACCGTCTGTGGCAGTTTCCGGCTGTGATGTCTCTTCTGCTGTTACTTCTGCCGCTGACGCATCAACTTCTGATGTTGAACTGCTCGCGGATGGTGTCGGGGCCGGTTCGGTGTTTTGGCTATCGATCTCATCGGATTGCGCCTTCTGCCAGTCTGGGATGACGGGATTGGAATCTGAGTCGCTCATGTTTGATAGTGTCACGCGACTGGCTACAAGACTGGAAGATTAACGGAAACGTTGAATCAAGGTACCTAGATGATGGAAGGGAAATGTTTGTGGTTTTCGAGGCGGCACATGCCTCGGTACTCCTGCCGATAACGGTGGAGTCTACACCGTACCTACCTACCTAGGTAGCTTTAGGTGGTACCTTATTAGGCTGCTTCATGAGTCTGGGGTTTCATGTGGGGAGTAAACAGTATCTGATTGTGTAGTAGGTACCTGATGTGAGTAGGTATGATAATGGAGTATTGTCATCAAGCCATGTTACTCAATAAGAAAATATGCATTTGCTTGCGAATGCTACTCGTAAAGCCTTCCTTCTAATAAAGAGGCCAAGAAAACACACCTATGTTAAACATTGAAGCCGTTGAGCAAGCTGGACTGGCAGTGTACGTAACGGTAGCCACTCCGTTTAATACTGGAGCCGTTCTGGAAATAAAACGGGATAGTGCTAAACGGTAGCACGACCAGAACGCGCATTCACCTGAGAGCATCAATTCCAGACAATATCTCAAGTGAACGATCGCCTATACCATCAAGGACCTCGGTGAACGCCCAGGCTTCTCAGTAATTACAAATCCCATCCGCACTACCCTTTCACGTTCTTCTCAAGACACCGGAATCGCGCCATCAAGTTCTTGCGCCAAAAAGATTCAGCGCCATCATCTCCTATCAGCCAATCTCATCGCGGCAGCCAATTCTACCACCAGAAGCAGGACGCAGCAACAACGTGTAACGGCGCTCGCCTCACGAGTCTCGTACTGCGTCGCCGGTCGGTCCCAACAAGTTAAGCAACTGGTGTGCTTGTGCCCTGGGAATAGTCGATTGCGCTTGAGTCTCCAGCTCTTGGCTCAGTCAGACCCTGTTCGGGGTGAAGCGATTGGAAGCGGCTAAAACCCAATTACCAGCTGCTGGTCGTCTAAAGAGCAGGCAAGTGAAAGTCAATAGGCGACAAGCTGGCGTGGTGTGACCTTACAAGACCAAGGCATTCAAAATCTGTAACAGGTGAGTTGTGAATTTTCCTTTCCTCTTGGTTATCTCTCCCTTTGTTTGGTCGCAGCAAAACACCCACCAATTCCGTCCGTCTCTGTAATCCTTTCCGTGGCTGTCACCCAATTCTCACAATGCAACCGACGAGGATAAGCTTCTCCCCTAAGCTATTCTGTCTTGGCCTTTGATATCGGCAGTTTGTCTGGGCTACCATAGGATTAGGATATTCCTAGACTGGGCTGGCCTGGCCGATGATCCTCAGCCACGTGCAGGATCCCGCTTATAGGAATCCCTGATTCAGCGGTATTCACAGACGAGAGGTCTCACGTAGTTACCTACCTTAGGTATTCAGCCCTTGGCTGATCGATTGGTTGATTGATTGGCTTGACTGGTTGCAGGATAAATTGCATTAGTTGGCTGTTTATCTTCAGCCTCGCATTCTTCAAGCTTCAAGCTCAAGTCGTCTTTACACCAATGAAGCGTCACCGACACTGCCTACACTACCTACCTACATACAGAAGTCCAGACTTCAGCCTAACTACCTATCCTGCCCTATCCTATCTCGCCAACGGCAATCGCCACCAACATCCGAGCTGCTGTGCTTGCCCTGCCTTGGCCCTGTCTGTTCCTTCCAGCCAATCCCATATTAGGTGGCTCCTGCTCCTGCTCCTGCTGTCTCACTCCCGTCGTGCTTGCCCCAACGAATTGAGCTTATTTCAGCCTTGTCAACACCAAAAACCTGCAAACTTGTCTTCCAATCACTTTCCTTTTCTGTCATCCAACTCAGTTAACTTTAAGTTTTCGCGATCTTCCCTGGGACCCCAGGACTCCTTGAACTCTATCCTGATACAAATACAACCCACCCTTCACTTCGTATACCACTAATTATTTCCCACTTTCCTTATCTTATTTCTACCATCTACCCCAGGCCCCGCCAGTTCGGGCATCTATCATCATGAGTTCGCGTCCGCGTCGCTCAGCGGCCACTAAGGCCAATGAAGTCATTTCTGTTCATGCCAGATGGGCTGACTCTCCAGAAAGAAGCGAAAGAAGCATGTCGTCACGACGATCTGGTCGCGCCTCAGGCGTGTCCGTCTCCCGAGATGATACCTCATCACCAGGTGGCGATCGTCATTTGAGTTTGACTGTCAAACTTCCTTCCAACAAACTACGACAGGCTACACGCGGGGAGCGTGGCTTTGAAGGTGGAGAAATCGTATCTGGAAAGCGGAATCGAGGAGCTAAGAAAAGTTATGTGGTTGACTCAAGCCCCGACGAAGATGAAGAAGAGGAAGAGGAGGCAGAGATTGAGGTGGAGGAAGATGATGACGATGAGATGGATGTTGATGCTGAGGGTGAGGAGGACGCTGAGGGAGATATCGATATGGATCTAGCTCCCCCAACCATCACTGTTTCCAAACCAGCCCGGTCCAAGCCAGCACCTCGAGCATCGGCTGCCAAGGTCATTCAGGATGATGACGACGACGACGATGACGAGCTTAGTGACCCCGCTGATAGCGACGCTGGAGACGAGACTATGGGTTTTGGTGATGGGACCATGGCTGACGATGGTGACGAGGACGCTGAAGGCGAGGAGATCGAGGTCGCAGGCCAAGAAGGAGACGAGGATGACGAAGACGAAGAAGATGAGGAGGAAGAAGAAGAAGAAGAAGAAGCAGAAGGCGACGGAGGCGACGATGACGACGAAGGTGATGACGAAGATGGTAACCCAGACGAGTCTATCGATCTCACCAAAATGACAAAGCGGCAACGAGCCCGATTTGAAGATGACAACGCGCATCAGTTCATGAAGTTGTCAGATGGTGAGTCTAGTACGTGTACTTACACTTGCAATACTAATCCATGTTGGCAGAGGTACAAGCGAAGAAGGTTTTTACAGCTGAGGAATTGTCCATGCGTCGACAGGAGATGGCCCGGCGACGTCGCAACTTGAGTGAAAAGCGAAATGAGGAAGTAAAGGTAACCTCAAAATTGAATTAAGCAGAAGGTGTGACTGTGTGCTGACCCCAGATTACAGATGGAAACGATCAACAAACTCCTTAAAAAGCAAGCTCCCAAGATCAACCGCAAGGCTGCAGCTGCTGGCGCAGGCGGTTCAGAAGACTCGAACAAGCCTGATCCCGTCTTCGTTCGGTGGGTCAGCAACAAAACTGGAGTTCGAGTGGCAGTGACAGAAGAAATGCTTGACAGCCCGGCCGGTCAGGTTTTCAAGCCTGCATCTAAACTGGCACCGGGTAAGATGGTCCAGGAAGTTGCTTAAGGAGGCGTCATCTTGTGCTTATTAAATACCAACTCCTGGTAGTTCGATGCCCTTCGAGCGCCTACGCAAGTCATAATTCAGTTGGTTTATCTGAAATATCGAAATGTGAATTCCAAGGGAATCGTTGCGTGGTCTTTCATTTGTCTTGGCCGTACGGATACACATAGATAATATTACTTGGCCTTGGGCCGTTCATCCAATCCAACCCACTAGGAATCCTGCAACCACTCTATATGCATTGATCAAACACGCAATGGATATGCAAGCTCTTCTCGATGTGCGCCGATGACGGCCGTGAGCAAGCAGGGGGGCTCACCTGTATGTAGATTGTTAGTGAATGCCATCTCTAAGTCTGCCAGCCGCTGACACTGTACCGCAAAACCGCAACGCAGAGTCCCGTAAACTCGTGGTGATTCGAATAAACGATTACCTGAAGTTGTATCATGGGTTATAGATGATAGCCTGGGCTTAGGGGCTCATCATACGGAGACTTGTACTGCCTTTGCCGCGTTTGCAGTGGCGCCGTTCGATACAATGATATGCAGACAAGACTACAGGTAGCAACGATTTGGCATGCGAAGCCCTCAGCAATTCGGGCCCACATCCCAGAAGCTAGGACCATCTCGAACAGCTCTATTGAGCACAGGACAATAGCTCAAAGCGTTGCCGTTAGCCGACAATATCAAAGGGCGGGCCGATAGCTGAGGACAGTGTAAGTGCCGGCACAATGAGGAGCAACCCAACACCATTGAGCCGAGATACCTGCAAAGTATTTTATCTATTGACAAGACTAAAATGAATGGCATCTGATTATGAGGTGAAAGGAGTAGATTTGGTCATTGTGTTTTGACATGGAGTGACACCTCGTAGTATAAAACCTCGTATGCCCAAAACTCAGCAACACTAAGACCGTCAACCTCACGATACTCAGTCAACAACAGCAGCACGACGTCTCAACATCAAGATGAGTACGGCCTCCAGCAAGTAACTATCTCAGAGGCTTAGAGAGAACCAAGAAAGGTCTGCAAGTGTTGACAGCTGCCGGGCTGGCCAAACGCCATCATGTTAGTCCTTAACAGACCTTGACGGCCGTTTGCACTGCCAACTCCACCGCTCTTATTCAAACATGCAAGCACTTTAGTAGCGCCGAGGTTCGGACTCGAATATATAGAAAAGTTTTCACCTCCAGCTTGCTCTCCTCTTCTTCTTTCTCTCCTCATCATCATCAGATTTCGTGCATACAGCTTCAGCTTCACAGCATCGTCCAACAATCTGATATCAGCTTCATTTCTACGCTCTACGCTCTACGCTCTTCATTCTTCGCTTTCGTCTATCGAATCTTGTTTCTTATCGTGAGAATACACAGACCTGAGAGACTTTGAGCGTCGCGGAGATTCAACCAGCTCTCTTTGCTGCAACTCCATCTTCTCTACTTTTTCCATACCACTTGATTCATCGAGATATCCCCGTCGTCTTACACAGTTCTCAAGTCTTTTCTGCTTAGCAGTCTTGATTCTATCATCTCAGCTTCAGCTCTCAGCTGCTTCACAATTATCGACTCTGCTCCAAGATTGCTCAAAGCATCTTTACAACTAGCAGCATTCTCGAGATATACTTTTCCCTCTTGAAGTCGCGATTTTTATAATGTCTTCTCGTCAACCCAACATGGCCAATATGGCCCAGGGCAATACCCAGCAAGGAGCTGCTCGCCAGGTAAGTTATCATCTCTCCGCATATGATAGACACGCGCACTCGAAATGAGAAGAAAAGCAACTGACACTCTTCGCAACAGCAGAACCAGCCTTTCACGGAACAGAACGGAAATACATTCCAGTTCAATGACCTTCAGCAGCAGCAGCAGCAGTTCACTCAGTTCATGGTAAAGCTTGCGCCCATTCAATTTCCTCTTGGTTTTCATTTCTAACATTGCTTCTGTAGCAGAATCAGAATGGCCTCGGCCAGATGATTGGTGGTTTCACATCTCCTTCTGATGATACAAACAACAACGCCAACTCTGGCAGTCCCATGGTGGTTGGACCTCATCACTTTAACCCTTACTGGGCCCAGAACTCCTCTTCTACTCCCAACATGGCCTCGGGCAACCCCAACTTTGAGAGCTTCACTCAGTCTCAGACCCCTTTCATGTCAGACAGCCAGAACCAGTTCTTGGGAAACATACAGAACTCATTCCCCATGGGCAATTCTCAGATGCCTTTCATGAGCGACCTCAACATGCAGCCTCCTTTCTTTCCTACTCCTCCCATGGGAAATGCTCAGACTACCTTCATGAGCAACACCCAAGCTTCTGCCATGAGCGATCCTCAGGTTCAGAGTTTCATTCAGAACATGTCTGGTCTTCGGGCTACAGCGACCTCTTTTACTCCCGCTCAGAACAGCCCTGTACCTCAGCAGAGTGCCGTCTCTATGGCCAACGTGCAATCCAACATGACTCCTCAGATGCACGCGCACATGCAGCAGATGGAGAGGCGCATCAATCAGCAACAAGCCATCATCAACAGCATGATGATGCGACAGTCTGGGCCCTCTGCCCAGTCCAACTCTCAACACGGACCAGCTCTTCAGATGCAACAACCCCTAACCACTCAGGTTCCTAGTCCTCGTGCTTCTACTCTTGGAACACCTGCCGCCCAAAATCCTACTGCACAGTTCCTCTCTGTCCAGTCTCCTATTGCACAGACCTCTACAAAGGAGCCTGTTGCGGCCCAGTCTTCTACTGCTGCGTCTCCAACTACTGAGTCCTCTGGTTCTCAGGGTGGCAACCCCATGCAGACTGTTCCGGCCCTGAGTGCCAACCCAGACTCCATGACTGAGCAAGGTTCTCGTGTGAACCAGAGGGACAGCTCCTTGACTCAAATCTCAAGTGTGATGAACACTGACCCTGCAACAAACCCTCGTACACGTCTTCTACTCCAGGATGCCAGACCTCATGTTCCCCCTCCTCCTCAACAAAAACTCCAAGACTTCCTTGTTGATGATGCTCCCGAGGTCGTCATCCCAGACTTGTTCGGTGATCAGTCATCAACTTCTCAAACTTCTCCTACCCAGGACTCTTCAGCAGAGGAGCCGTCTAACCCGGCGTCTTCAAATGGCTTTTCATCTTTCGAGGATTGGTCCAAGGAGCGTGTCTATGCTCCGGGTATCTTTGCTCCTCGGCGCTCTGATGGACCCGAGAAGATAAATCAAAAGGAAAAGAAGCTTCGCGAGGCCGAGGACAAGGGCCAGCAAGTCTTTCCCAGCAAACGCCGCGTCGTCCGCATCGACCCTGAAGACCCCCGACTGGTTCGAGATAAAAACGGCTTGCCTATCACACCCCAAGGTGATAGCTACAACAGTAAGTTTTCATCCTCGCTTCGATCTTCCTGCCCTCGCTATTATTGTGCGCGAATCACCAATACTGACAATGTTTGATAGTCTACTACCTCCCCGGACCCAAGGACATAGACACTGCAGAGATCAATAGAATGCTCTCAGAGATTCGGGCGGAGAAAAAGACTGCCATGGATGAAGCTGCCAGGACTGGTGAGCCGATCCAAAAGTCAAAGTCTACAAAGAGGAACAGAAAATCCATGACTAGAGTTCTCAAAACCCCATCCGAGAACATTGTCAACAAGAAGCGACGCAAGACTACTACTACTGCTGCTGCTGCTGCTACAACAACAACAACAACTTCTACTCCCAAAGTCGCTGGCGATGCTCAACTTGCCACTACTCTCGGCGTCCAGCCCTCTCTCAACAACGGTCCTATCCCTCAAGCTTCCAGCGACCCCTTCATTATCCAGAGTAACACTGCCCTACCTACACAATTTGCTGGCGGCGATGTCTTCAATCAGCAAGCTTTGATGACCTTATTCCCTCCCCAAGGTATCCTTGACAGTGACTTCACCCAGTCATTCACTACTAACAACACTCAACCACCTACCACTGGCAGTGACTTGACACTTCAGTTCCTTCAAGAGAACAGCTTCACTTCTCAAAACGCCTACGAACAATCCACGGCCAACCTCCCTGGCAACGACTACACTTCCCAACCTTTCAACCCATCGGAGGATAGCGCCCTCCAGCCTGCTGAGGACTTTACCAACACCAACACCAACGATCACAGCTTCGAGATTCCTGCTGACCTCAATCCCATGTTTGTTGACACCAGAAATACCCTTGACGAGGACTTGACTCTCGATACTGAGCCGTTTGCTCAATTCTCTCCCACTCAATCTGGCTCTTCCCACCCCCCATCGACTCCAGTCTCTGATTCTGGCGCTGTCATGACCCTTGATCACTGTCTTTCTCCTATTTCCACATTTCTTGCTGCTTATTCTGGGGACGATTCTACGCCCCATACTGTCGACCCTTCTATGTCTGTTCCCTATCCGGACATTTCCAAGACTTGTCAACCTGATGTGTCCCTCGGACACAAGGACACTTTGTCTGAGCCATTTGACGAGATCTCCATGTTTCCCCAAGACGATGAACAAGGCACTCAGCTGCGCAAAGTATCTAACGAGCTCGACCGACCTCCTCCCGAGCAGGCTGATATTACAGTCCATGTTGCTGGCATCCCCAACCCATACAACCGAGACTTGAACGTTGAGCGCGCTACCGTCATTGAGCGGCTCCAGACTGGTGGTGAGTTGAACTACACTGATCGTACTATTCTTCTGCTGATTGTCGGAATAGACTCTTCTATCGACGTCGATGCCGTGAACAGGCAGACCGCGGGAGTGACCGAAGGCATGTCCCCAGCTGACATTCCGGCCTACGGGGATGACGTCCCTCCGGATTTCTTCGCCAGTCTTGAAGACATACCTGAAAACAATCTTCAGGACCCCAACGCTACCACTGGCAACGACAACACCATGTTCCCTGTTGCTGGCTGTTCAGACTTCAACCATTCTAACGATACTGGGCCTGCCTTAAACTGGCCTGATGCCGCACCCAATATGAGCCTTGCAGACATGCCGTACTCTCCCGTTGTGGCATCTCAAGAGGCTCAAGATGCCCCTTTCCAGCTTCCCCAGGGCCCTGAGTTCCACCCCCAAGACCCTAACAACAACCTGTTTGGTGATGTGGACAATGTCTTCAACCCCGACTAGCAGTCCCAGGGCCAAGACAACACCACTAATGCAGCTTCCGAGGGAGTATTCCTGAACCCTGCTGTTTTGAACCAGACAACAACCAATACTCTACCTACTTCCAAAGTCACAGCCACAGCCGCAGCTAATACCGCCAAGACCGGTAACAACAAGCGCAAGGCGAGTGAGGATGCCGGTGCGGCGCCCAAGAAGAAGGCTCGCACCAAGAAGGGCCCTGTCCCGCAACTCGCGTTGCCCCAGTGCGAGGTTCGCTTTGGTCCTGGCGCGCAGCAGTAAAGTACGAGTCATGAGAGAAGAGCGAGAATGATGAGAATGATGTTGCTTGCGGTGGATTTGAAGGATGAAGAATGAATAAATGGTCAGCTAGGGGCAGAGCCCAACGATGAAGAAGGATGTTTGGTTCATGGTTTAGATAGTGGGTTTTTTTGAGACATAGAAAATTGTAAAATACAACAAAAACGAACATAAAAATAAAGAGCCCCTTGGCTTTGAACGAATCTTGGCATCTTGATGTGTTACAATCTCTCGCAGTGAAACCCTTTATAGCTTGGTAATGGTTGGTGGCGTGCTAAGTGCCTATGGTGTTTTGATGAGCACTCTCCGCCCACCAATATCTTGCGAAGCAGAACATGTATTAACTCTCGAGGTAGTTGTTGCATTACTTATCCATACCATGCTCCTCTGTGTACCTATGGGTACCTATGACAGACTCTTGTATGTATTTCACTATTCCAATTTGCAACGGACGGATGTCACTCAGGCCAGCGATCAATAGTGTTTGTGTTGTTGTTAGTAAAGGCTTTTAAACTCTTTGGGAACATACTGATTGATACAATGGAAAGTATTTATAAAAGCCGGGAACAGACATAGACAGTGAATGGTTGTTGTTGGTTGGTTGACAGATAGCAACCGCGGTAGGCGACTATTTATTTATTAAATGGTAATGGCCTGATATTGCATTTACCTGCGTATAATATCACTTTAACGGCGTCTATGTACGTCACTTGAACTTACTTGATATAGGTACTAGCATGGAGGTAACCGGGATATGAAGTTAAAGTTGAGTGAAAAACGGTGAGCAAGACATGGATAGAGATACAGATTGCCGCGAGAATATCTGTACATATTCTTGGTACCTAGGTT
The DNA here is from genome assembly GCA_001654545.1 of Fusarium agapanthi. NCBI lineage: Eukaryota > Fungi > Ascomycota > Sordariomycetes > Hypocreales > Nectriaceae > Fusarium > Fusarium agapanthi. The sequence continues at coordinate 72,756 of LTDI01000220.1, forward strand.
AGTAGTGTGACTGTTGATATCTGATAGGTAAGGTTAGTACCTTGGCAGGTGACTGACTGACTGTCATGATGTGTCCACGTGCATCAACAGTCCAGGGCATCGAGTATCAAGTTGGGCGGCTGACTCCTGTCAACCAATGAGAAAGATCAATTGGCCACTCCAGCTTTTCCAACTTCAGGCCTGATTGCCCCGGGGCTGGTGATTCCTTCATCCCCCTTTATTCCCCAGTTGTAGCCTGAAAGTTGCCTTAGTCTCCATTCACTGGGCTACCTTAGGCCCAGCTCCAGTTGTAGGTAAGCGATGGAATATGCGGGCATCGATCGCGAAAGGGGGAGTTCATCCAGAGTCACACGACATTTGATCCACTGTCTCTTCTTCACATGTGAAAAAAAGTAAGACAAAAACAATACGAAAATGGCCGAAGGTGATGGATGCATGCATCGTTTACCCGTCGGAAACAAGCGCGAACCGAACACTCCCGTTTATTTTAGGTATCAATAAATTTCTGTACGTTCCCGTGTGAGGACAAGGATCATTTAGATCCCACCTCTAGCCAAAGAGGACTCTTCCAATTGCAACCCAAGCAACTCAGTCCAGTGGGGAATCGGGCTGTCGCACAGGCTCACTCACAAGCTCTGGCGCTGAATTTTAGGGGGGAGGCCGGGGAGCCCATGGTCTAGGGTGACCACGCGTGGAACCTCAGGTTTGCCGTTAAAATTTGTCGCACAAACCTCACTCAGTCACTGTCACTGCACGCACGCACGCACACTCGACCAGAAGAAGCTGCTGCTAACATCCATTATCCCCAACCACCATCATTCTTTTCCCACATCCCGGGTGCACGTTACGTCCGTGCCTCGGAAATATCATAACCTGATATTTGACTTGCGTGAGGTATTTCTTGGCTGCTGCAACGAGAAGCAGGGCACTTGACTAGACCAGACCACCCGTAAACCGGTCCAGAACGAAAACCAGAACCAGAACCAGAACCGGTACGGATAGCAGATCCTTGAGGCCCCCAAAAGCCAAAAGCTCTGTCAATCGCTCCAGTTTTGGACTGGGACCCCTGCCCTGCAGAACCATTCAATACCTACCTTACAGAGACAGAGACAGCGACTGAGACTTGTCCTTCTTCAGCCTTCTTCCTCAGTCATGTCGCCTTCTCCGCTTAAAACGCCTGGCTCTGACTCTGGCGCTGGTAGTGAACAAGCATCCTGCGTCGGCTCCGACCGTCATCAGTCGACTACAAGTGCAGCACCTACAGAATTATCGAATGTCGATATCGGCAGTGGTAAGTTGATCACTTTCTTCCTTTGTCTCCCTACCATACGTACCTATTCTCTCCTGGTCATTCTGTTCTGTCCTCCTGTCGGCCAACACCGTCTGCTATTCTCGGTCAGCACATAAACTCAAAACCTTACCCAAGCCTTACCCCATCTTTTCACTCGTCTCGCTCGTCCATCCATGCAAGGGTCACGGCTGAACGCACACGAGCGATCACCGCTTAGATTGAAGTGCCCAGAGCCTGGAGATGCAGGGACTAGGACCTCCAAAACACCCAAGCTTTTGATGCATCAGACAACCTAGTCCTTGATTTTGATTTCGGAATCTGGGTTGTTAGAGTTGCTCAGACAACTGACCTAGTTACCTCACAAGTCTAATTCTTCTTGTCTCCTCTTCACTCCATCTGTCTCTCGTTAATTACTGTCAATTCCTTTCCTGTCTTGTCTCGCCTCGCATTGCATTACACCTCAAATCCACTCCACGCTACCACTGCGGCTCTAGTTTCTGGGGATCCGCTGCCGATCATGTCCTGGTGAGCCAAGCAAGTCTTTTGCCTCCCTCTCTCCTGTTGCAGCTCTTCAATTGGGCCTTGCCCTGCTCTTTTCCCAGCCTTGGCTTCGATCATAAATTGCAGTGCCTTGGCTCTTCAACTCCCGTTCCCCGCGTTACACAAGTTACATGCCTCTCCCTAAGCGACAACACGTCGTTATATAAGGAGACACATGCTCTTCAATCGGACAAGGAGCCGCAGCGTGTCAGTCGCATCGAGAACGACTCGGACCATCGCTAGTATTCAAACCAAAAATGGCCCATGCGAGCCCTGTCAATAGCGCTTTACCTTAACCTGATCTTCCCTTCCAACGCCACCTCTGCTTAAACGATACCACCACCTGCTTCCATATAAACCATGCCCTTGGGCACCCCTGAAGTGTACTGTACCACGTCCACACACACATCCACCCATCTTTCCTTCAAGAATTGTTGGCTGCTGTTCTTTTTTCGCCTTTGTTAAACTTTGCATTTTGCCTTTGCCTTGCCTGTCAAGAAGGATCGTCTAATAACTTAATCCAGTCGCAAAGACAAGTGATCCAGATCAAGGACAAGGACAAGAACACCAACATAGCCGACAACAATCGTCAGCTCGAGATATCACATCATCCTCCCCAAACAACATCCACCCTCTACTTCAGGTCGCATCCGCTCCCCCGCATTCTCGCTCGACAATTGCCGCCACCGATACTACACCCGCTACCACAACTCCAATTACTGAGTCGCCTGCATTGCCATTGGGCTCTTCAAAGCAATCGCCAACAAACACTGCTCAACTTGCCTCAAGGGCCACCGAAGCCCGGGCAAGCACATCTTCAAATATGATATTCTCGGATATATACAAGAGCCCGCGATCACCCATCGCTAAACTCCGTCACCACTCGGTCCAGCTGCCGACACCGCTGCCAACCAATACCCCAGATTGGTACGGCGAGGAACACGCAGACCTGCTCAGCAAGGACAAGGTGAAGCAGAAGGAAGCAGTGAAGGGGTATCTCGACGCCAAAGTCAAGAACGATTGGGAGTTCCCATGGCCTTCTCGCGTTGTCGAGCCCCCACTACTTGAGGGTGACGTCGCTGTTGTCGACACTGCATCTGAAACAACTGATGCAATTGAGGCTGTCACCAGTCTCGATGTCACAGAACCGACAAAGCCAATCCAAGATGAGACGCGCGAGGATGATGGCTACCAAGTCGATGAACCTGAGTCATCAGATAACGAAGACGGCAGCGATGCCGAGTCCACGTACAGTACTGTCTCTGAAGATTTAGTCAACTTTCGCACACGTCTGGACTGGGCCTCAGACCTTTCTGATGATGAGGATGAGCCTGGACCTTCGCGATCACCTTTCCGTTTCGACAACCCCAACAATCTGGGCTCCAATGTCCAAGCTGTGGTCCAGGGAAAGCGCGCCAAGCGAAGGAGAGCAGTTCGCAAGGAAATGGAATGGAACGAAGGACTCGCCTGTTTCGAAGCGCGGCGAAATGCATGGACGGGCGCACGAACTGTCCGCGTTCGGGCCAAGCCTGCAACGCCCCCTGCTGTGTCACCGCTGTCTCCTCGCCGATTCTTCTTCCGTCGCTCCATGTCGACATCTCCTCCTGCCTCGACAATTGCGTCTACTTTACCACCGCAAGTCAGTGACGCGTCAGACAATTCATCACTCGCGAGAAGCGACGAGCTTCGCAATGCTCGTTCTAAAGACACCACGCCGTCGACACCTCCCGACAGCCGAAATTATCCTGTTGAGGTTTTGCTTCCTCTTCCCCCACCTCTCCTACCTCCCAATAACCCTCTGCGTGCATCCATCACCCCTTCTGTATATCTCAGTCTCTACGACAAAGTCATCATTCACAGCCTTCAGCCCTCGTGCCCGATTAATCTGTCCGATATGCTTCGAGCTTGCGTTACTGGCTGGAAGCGGGATGGCGAGTGGCCCCCACGACCGACAATGGCTCCCGCTCCTGTCGCCAAGAAGAAGAAACCTAAGAAGCCGTCAAACCCCTCGGAGAGCGCGGGCAGTACTGTACGCCGTATGAGCTTTGGCCTGCTGGGTCGCGACAAGGACGATTCGACAAGCGGCAAGGGCATTCGCCGCAGCCTAGTTAGAGCCCTCGGCATTGGAGAAGGGACAGAGACCCCTAAATGAGGCTATCCCGTTACGAATTCATGATTATGATAAAACCCCGGAGGACTATCATTGCGGTTGACGTATGGCGCTTATATATGGGCTCTCGCTTTCTGGCTTGGTATATCATGTAGGGAAGGAAATGTGTTATGTATTCTGGTCTAGTTATCTTTATTTTTTTCTTTTGCCGCCATGACCTGGTCATGCTGGTATAGGGAGTTTTTGGGCATGGATTTGTCTCCATATTTGAGTCTCTTGGGGCAGGCGAGGGGAAGCCTCTTGAACCCAGCATCGCGGCCATGATAATTTACTTTGCTATAACTGTATTCTTTAACTTGGCATTGCTTCTCGCCCTTTGCTCACTGAGCTTAGTGACAGTATCGTTGTCTTGGTGCTGTCGTGATGTAATAGACTGTGATAGTTTATGGTGGACGCCACAGTTCGTTCGTTGGGTGGAAGAGTATCACATGCCGTCAGCTGAATTGAGTTTTGATTGTCTTGACAGGGTTTTGATGGCACCTCTACCTCTGTAGACTAGACTGTCACTGTAAGATCTCATAAATAAGATGACGGCTCGTTCCGTACCTGTCTGTCATGTGAGTTGCGCACCCTGTCGATCACACATCACGTTGGCTTTGATTGTTCCTATGAGTCTAGTATTGCAAAGCACATGTAGCGAGAGGCCAGCGGAAGAGTGAATATCTTCATGGGAGCACACATCTCAAAAGATATCCGAACATCCCACTCCTAGATTTGTGTCACTGGAGGGTTACACAGAAGGCATCTCGCCGTAGTTGAGGTCTGGTTGGCAACCGCATTTCTTTCCATGGCCATTTCTATCATTCTCTTTGGCTACCTCAGGACTGATATTTCTGGTCATGACCTTACTAATATGTCCTCAGCCCTTCAAAACGATACTCGAATGTGAAGAGCATTTCAACGGAATGTCTGCATCTTTCGGGTTCCGGATTTATTTCAGCACTTCCTTGCTTCTTTTTCAAATCTTGTGTATTTCAAACTCAAGTCCACACACTTCAGGTTAAGATACTTTTTGACTGCAAATCAAGACTACTAAGCTCCTGACCTAAAGTTTTGAAAATAACGTCAAGGTTAACATCAGCACCGCCAAGTTTGACCCACTGCAAACGTATTAGAATGCATACCTTATGGTCCAGGGACTATCCAACAAGGTTTGACAATGATTTGGCGTAGGTAGGTAGGATATATCCAGAACATCAATACGCTCCAGCAACTTTCAGTCTCATATTTCAAGGCTGTGAAAAAGGAAGTCGAATATTTAACCTTTGGTTGCCTCCTTCTCACAGTCCAAACTCAAGTTGACCGTTTTCTCCTCTTTCTAATCTTTGTCTCATTGAATTTGGTGCCTTCAATTGTCTGGGACAGGCTGATGTGGAACGGGATGGTCGGATTGTGGTTTATCTCTGTTTTTGCGCCATGTGCAGACTGGTTAACCTAGACCTTTGACGGCTCCATCATAGACTAATCCCAACAGTCAATCTTCACATAGCCCCCGACTAAGAAGTTCTGATAATAAGTACCTATCGAAGAACCATGAGCTTGGGGGAGTTTTAGTTCAATACTTTATAAGTCCTCAACTGTCTTGTTTATTTCGGCTGCATAAATCAGAGCAGGATGGTGATGGTGGACTAGCAAAATGGACATGGATCAAGACAAGTAAGTCACTTGGTTGGAAGAACTTTGGCTACTAATACACCTAGAATAGGCAGATGATACAGGCTTGTTAAGCCGTGTCATTCGTGGACTTTGGAGGGTGTATCTTGGCGATTTGCTTACGCCGGGTTCTCCAATACCTGGCGATGATTTATTGGGCTGAAGTAAACAAAGCAGCATCCACTTTTTGAATGAACCCTGCCAGAGAAAAGGCCAAGGGGGTCTATAAGGCACATGATGAGCGCTGTCTCTCGTTCTTCACGTTCATTCTGACGGTATTCTCACCTCAACATGGATGGAATGGCCCCTGTCGTGGCTCGCTGGTCAAGTATATCTTGTACAATGCCTTGTTGGACCGTCCGGTACAAGATTTTGTTATTCGGATCTACACTATAGGCTTGAATTTAATTATGCTGCTCGGAACATTTGAAGAAGAGGCCTCTGCAAGAAGCCGATATTCATCATCGGCTCCAGAGTCTATTCTTGGACAGTGATTCATGTAGCCTTTCAAGATCTCCGGAGCAACGGCTCGTCATTATAGCTGCCGCGCCGTGCCGAGCGCTCACCTTAGAGCTTGCGAGATTAATGACGGATTGCAGACCAGAGCCTGTTTCATCATATGCTCGCCTGTTCGTGAAGTGAACATGATCGATATACGCTGCCGGCCTGTCTCACAATTGCATCCTCACGAACAAGTTGTAACAGCCAAAGTATTCAATAGTTTAAATACCAAAACTCGGACACACGTAAATTAAGGACTGACAGGATCGAAGCTGACTATCACTGTAGTTCAATAGGTGATCTTTAGTGCAGGATGGATAACATGATAGCTCTATAGACCACAGGTCTTGTGATTTAGATAAATAGATGCTCTTGTATGAAACCGCGATTCAATCGCAAGTCGATAATGACTAATATTCCATTTTGACTCGGAGTGGCTATTGCGTCCAGATTGTCGCCCCCATCATAACATCCTTGTCTCAATGGCCACAGTTCCACAGCCTTCACTCGTCATGACAGCACATTAGAGGGTGCTCACGTCAGAAGCGCCTGGTTAGAACTAAAAAGTGGTTCAAAAACAAGGAACTGAAACTAGCTATTATACTAGAAGCTCAAAATTGATGATATCTTCTCGAATCGTAGTGGTCCATACGTATATTTTCTCTCCTCCTACGTGATGGCACTTGCAAGAAGTATCATCAAAACGCTATAGTAAGTCCTCAGTTAAGGATTAAGCAAATAAAGAAGTAAGAGCTAATGCCGCCAAGATGTATTCACAAACAACGGCGAATTGTGCTTGGATTGGGTAAAATTCTCACCTCCTCATGACATGTCCATATCATGACAGATGATACAGGACGTAAAAGACCAACGTATCAGCCGACGAACCTCAGTTTTAGAACTTGATTCAATGTACTGAAACTTGTTACTAGTTTCAGCACTGGATTTGAGCCTTCCTTACCTTTAATCACCACCTCATAATGTAGGGTTAGGACCCCTTGCGAGAATTGCAAAACGTTATACACATCAACAAGGGTAATGATACTCTCGAGTGAGCTACAGTCTTTCCTAGCAATATTCGAGGGATCAATTTCGGTGGGCTACAAAACCGCAACTCGCCTTTTTGATGAAGCCTACAGAGTAGTTGTCATGAGCGACATGATGAGCGACATGATGCGCGACATGATGCGCGACCAAGACACTATCTTTTATTTATCGGAACGGGCAGAACCGGATTCAACTCTCTGACGACTTATGCTTCTTTGTCAAGTCTGGGGACTATATCACAGCGACCCTTGTAAGCCTCTTACGTCCCGCTTACTTGGTCCAGTACTCGCTCTGGGATGGATGTCCGGAAAGTGGATGGAACTTGGCGAGTGTCCAGATTGATCAGATAAAAAATTTTCTTCTCTTAGCCGATCTCGGGTTGGGGTGTGGACGTAGAAACCTCTGGCTTTAACCCTGCACAACTGATGAGGGGCAACTCATCTTATCTGATCATCAGATTAGATACTTGGCGCAAAAAAAGCCGCTAGAAAAAAACTTGGTCTCGCGCTCGCCTGGGCTTGATGGAGCAAGCGCAGGGTTAGGGCGATGAAATGGCACAGTATTACTGAAGCGATGAAGTAATGCAAGTGGCCACAAAAGGTGCGTGGATGGCGTAGAAACTGAACAGAAGTCCGCCAGGACGGAACCATCCCCAGGGTCCCGGTTCTTTGTCACCCGAGACCATGCCCTTGGAAACATGGGTGAGGGAAGACACAAGGTTGTAGTTGACCACTTTGACACGAGCATAGAAGCTCGAGCAAGAATCCTGGATGATGAGTCCACCAAATCTCAGACGACTTCGCCAATGGATGACGGCGAGCGATGATGCAACTGGCAATGTCTAGTGTGAGACGGCGTCCATCTGGACACCACCAAACACTCATAAAATTTGCCGCACCGGTTCGGCCCTGGCTAGCCTGGTCCAATTCCGCTTTGCTTGGCTCCTTATACACGCACTTGATTCCGTAATTGGCGTCACCCCCATCCAGGAGCATGGGCCTGAACGGAGTACGACACTGGTGGTGGGGCAGGACATCATGGCGGGTTAATACGGGCGTACAGGTTGATAGCGTCTGTTTGAGCTTGAGAATGCATATTATTGCAAGGGAGAACCCTTGATCGGCATCCACTACTGTTTTTTTCTCTTGAGGACTGCTTTCTTTACAGATCTCGTCGTGTTTCTCCGAAGTTCCCAAGTGATTTTGTCAGTTTCAAACTTCATCCACACTCATCATGGCGACCGAAACGACGAATATACCTTCCGCTCCATCGCGGCAACAACAGAAGCTCTCTATCCTTGAGGGCCCTGTCGATCCTCCACTGGTTGATTTGACGTTGGGCGAGCTTCTTGAGCTTCAGACATACCAACATGGCAACCAAGAATGTCTGGTGATTCCCTGGACAGGCGCCCGCTGGACATACAATGAACTAAGCCAACAAAGCTCATCTCTGGCGCAATCCTTGTTGGGCATGGGAATTGGAGTTGGCGATCGTGTTGCCATCATGGCAGGTAACTGTGAACAATATGCGGCTGTCTTCTTCGCGGTGGCTAAAATCGGTGCGATCCTGGTCATCCTGAATAACACATACACACCGACCGAAGCGATGTATGGGTTGAAGTTTTCTGACAGCAAGATTTTCTTCACAACACCAAGAATCGGACGGCTCGACCAGACGCAGCTGCTACAGCAGCTTGAGAATAAGAAGACAGCCCCCATGGTCGTGATGCTAAGAGGAGACGAGTCTGGTAAATATCAGACCTATGACGAATTGGTGAATGCTGGTCGCAGGCGAAACCACCAAAGACTGTATCAAGCCATGACCAAGGTGCTTCCTCATCAAGTGGTCAATCTTCAATTCACAAGTGGAACGACTGGATTGCCCAAAGCTGCAATGCTCACCCACCAGTAAGTGATCCATGAACTACTCTGAGCCATGTGTTAGCTTGGTGCGAACTGTCGACTTTTCGACCTCTAAGCTGACGAGTTTATAGCAACCTGGTAAATAATTCACGCTTTATTGGTGATCGCATGCGCCTTGGTCCTGCAGATATTTTGTGCTGCCCTCCACCGCTGTTCCATTGCTTTGGCTTGGTGCTCGGTCTTCTTGCTGTTGTCACTCACGGCGGTAAAATCGTGTATCCGGCGGAGGTCTTCGATATTTACGCAACGCTCAAGGCTATTTCTGATGAACAATGCACTGCCGTTCACGGTGTTCCAGCCATGTTTGATTCGCTCTTTCAGGCAAAGTGGCCTGAGAACTTCAACTGCGACAACCTGCGTACTGGTATCATTGCTGGTGCACCCGTTCCTCGATACCTTATGGAGCTCTTGGTAAACCGTTTCGGAATGACAGAGTTCACTAGCAGTTATGGCTTGACGGAGGCTTCACCAACGTGCTTCAATGCCTTCACTGACGATTCCATCGACACAAGATTGACGACTGTCGGTACTTTGATGCCTCATGCAAAGGCCAAGATTGTTGACCGTGATGGTAATATTGTACCTGTCGGTGAGCGTGGTGAACTCTGCATTGGCGGTTACCAGCTACAGGCTGGTTACTGGAACAACTCAGAGAAGACCAACGAGACTATGATCCGCGACGCTGCTGGCGTCCTCTGGCTACATACTGGTGATGAAGCTATTTTTGATGAAAATGGGTACTGCTCGATTACTGGGCGCTTTAAGGATATCATCATCAGAGGTGAGTCAGGAACATCAGTCTTGGCGGTACGGAATGCTCGACTAACCCCGCATCAACAGGTGGAGAGAACATCTACCCGCTCGAAATTGAGGAGCGTCTGATGGATCATCCTGCTATAACACGTGCCATTGTCGTCGGCCTCAAGAATAAGCATTATGGTGAAGTCGTAGGCGCGTTTGTTGAATTGGCTGAAGGCCACCAGAAGCCCCAATTCGAGGAGATCAAGGACTGGTGTCGTAAAAGGCTCGGTGGTCATAAATCACCTGCACACGTCTTCTGGCTGGGTGATGGCGATGTTCCGGCAACGGTCCCTCTGACAGGAAGTGGCAAAGTGCGTAAGTTTGAGATGGCTAAGCTGGGCGATGAGCTTCTCCGAAAGCATGAAGTACCTGCGAAACTGTAGTGTGGAGTGGAGTGGACAGGATTGATCGAGTTCAAGCGATGGAATAGCTGTGTATGTTTTGAAGCGTGATGCGATTTACTTGAAAATTGGAAGACATAAGTTTATAGGACCGAGAGGAAATCGAGAAAAGTCCTTCATAGATAGGTACCTACCTAGTTATAAATGGAAAGTAGGAAGCTGGTCAGACACCCAACACCTGCCGGTTTGTTTCTTGGCAGTCTTTATTATGCACGCAAAAATCCAACATTAGGTACCTTGCAAGCTTGTAAGTCACGGGCGAGACACGGCTCTTTCCATCATAACTTAAGCATAAGTATGTACCTAATTTGAGAATATCTAAAAACATGTGATCCAAGCAAACATCAACTTTTTATTGCTGTCCCGAATATCTCAAACGACCAGTATTTCCAATAAACCTAGTATGTCCATCTTATCCTGTTCGACATTCAAAGCTTAGGCACAAGACCAAGCTTTGTACCAGCAACAACCTTCTCATTGTCCGCCAGTGGGCACAGCTGGAAGAAGCGCTCTCGCGACGATCGGACGAAAGCGCTGCGCTGATGTGGCAGATCGACAAGTTTGTCTAGGCCTGAGCCATGCACGAAGTCATACATAACAATAGTTGTGTTGGCCTCCTGAGACTCACCAACAACATACATAGTGCGCGGATCGTCGAGATAGAGGTAGTGCATCAAGCTGCTCCACCACGCCGACACACGGTGTGGCCCACGGAATCGCACGTCACCTACAAGGGAATGTCGACCGCGGTCGAAGTCACCAGCGTTGAAGTAACCACCCAGCCGGTCCTCCTATTAAACGAGATCGTCAGAAAAAGTAGCAAAAAGAAAGACATACGTGAACATACCTTGGCCCAATAGACCTCGAAATATGCAAAGCGGATATCATCCCACTTGGCTAGAAGCGCAATCACATGCGGATCATCATGCACCTGACGCAAATACTCCTGGTGTTGCTCCAAAGTTCCAGTCTGGCTCCATCCTTGGGAAACACGAGGATCATTCTGCCATTCATGAAAGAGACGTACGTGCTCGGTATCATTATAGTCGACTGACACCATGGAGAAGGTCTCGTTAAGATGAGGAATCCATCGGCTGTAAACAATAGCTCCAGGTGCGGGCTTGGCTGGTCTGACTGGGTGCCATGACTGCTGAACTCTCTCGGGATCATCAGGGTCTCCGGCGACTGTGATGGTCGTTGTGTTGTGTAAAGGAGTCAAAGGGAATGATCCAAGAGGGGTCGAGGCGGGCAGAGATGAAGGCGATTCTTCTGGACACCAAACAGGTCGAGGTCCAAATGGCGATCCAGCGCCTTGCCAGAAGGTACTTCGCAAGACAAGGACGAGGCTCTCGTCAGTCTTGTTGGAGGTTAGGCGCTTCTCTCGGCCCTTGAGAGGGTGATCAATGGCAAGCAACACTGCTGTGAGTTGTTGGCTCAGAATAGCGGCCCCAGCTCCATGTAACTCCAGTCGATATGATTCCACCGATGTTCTCAAAGTGAAAAGAGCATATGCAAGCAGCCAGACTTGACCCAAGCCTGGCGCCTCGGTGCCAGCCCAATGAACGGTGACACATGGTGAACGGCGTGCCCGAGCCCAAGGACTGTTGTTGGATTGAGGTGGAAGCTCACTTGACTTTAGATCAATTGGGTCTGAGAAGACAAGGCCATCGACGTAAAGATCAAAGGGCAACCGCTCGTCAGACCCAGGAGCTTTCTGGACAAGTTTATAGGCTGGCGCATTCGTGTCAGGTTGTGCCGAGACTTTTTCGATCGCAAACTCGGTCTGGTAGGGATGAGGAAGCTTGACGACAGTTTCGCCAGCTTTCAGGGCTGAGAATGTTCCTTTTGGCGCTGACATTGTTTAAACGGCCTAAGGATTGAAGATTGGATACTAGCGAGAAGGGTTGGAAAAGGATGAAAAGGATGGACATACTCAAGAAGCTATTCACGCCAGGATACCAAGCTGCATAAGTGGGAGAAGGTATCCATGCCGGTCCTCCACTTCGGAACAAGCTTGACACCTTGGGACAGCATTCTGCATGGATGGTGTACCCATCAATTCCGCAACTTTCCAGGCCATTGCACAACTTTCTCGGCTTTGGTGCAATGAAAGACTAGTGGTATTTTCGAGACGACGTCAAGGACGCAGAAGTGGACTTAGCTTGCCAAGCCGTATGGCAGTCAGATCCCGAAGATCCCCTACTGTGAGTTGTGCAAACCAACTATGTATGCTCAGGGTCAAGATTTATCGTGTGGGTCAGAGCGGATCTGATAACTCAAGACCAGCCACCCCTGACGCCCAATTTCTTACCTGTTGCCTGCACACCCCCCTCCTCTTTTTCCGGTCCTCGGAGCTGTTTACCTATTCCCAGGATCAGGGTCTAGGTATTGCCGGCTTTGGCCGCTTGGGATTTGGAAAGACTAGCAGGATCTGATAAACCGCTCAACCACGCTAAAGGTTCTGCAGGCTCACCAGTTAACCACTGTGGGTGGGGGAGTGCCGGCTTCGTGATCCTTGTAAAAGTCGATTCCAAAGGTTTTGATGAATAAAATGGCCTGATGAATGCCTTGAGACCGAGTGTGCCTGGAACCTCTGTTCCGGGGACATCGTCTGGTCTCAGCGGTCCCAAGCACGCATGCTTAACCCTCAGCAGCGCATCGATATTGCGGCCCCCACGCCTGCGAAGAGTCAAGGACACAGGGCCGTTTCCCACCATTTGTGTGGTGTATACTTAAGCCACTTAAGTTTGCGAACAGCCATGAGCTCGACAAAGACATAGGACTTACTGTAAGACATGTAAGTTATGGGTTCTCAAATCTGCCGATATGTGTCGTTGGTGATGAAGGTGTCCATGGCGTCAGTTACATATCGATCGCCACTCATCTGTCAACTTGGCCGATACTTTGACTTTCCAGCATGCATGTTAAGACTGGTTGGCGACCCGGTAGTCAGGTACGAGGAGACCATGCACGGACAGACAAACAATTGAGCGAGGGGATGTCCGATCCAATCTTATCAATCAAATCTGATCTGAATCGCTCGTACCCAAGACCCTCTTCACTGCAAGATGGAAGATGATCAGCTGTTAATCACATGTGATCACTGATATTTTTCATCCGGAGTACTGCATCTAGCGATGAACATGGTATAACGAATCCTTGGTTAGAACTGTCGCTCTCGTCTGGCTTCTCCGCTTTTCGGTCACATTATTGGTGTTTCTTGGGCGAAGGTAATCCCAGACACCATACTCGGAATACGGCACCGGATGATCTGTATAAAGCGATTCATGACGTCTAAGTTCTGAACCTTAATGGCTATTAAATACCATGGTCTTGGTTGCAGAGGCCGATGGGTCTGAACTTTAGTGTTTTTGTTTCTACTGCATGGACCAAGACTTCGAATAATGCCTGGCTTCGGCTTTTCCAAGTCTAACAAGTTCTAAAGACCCTAATCTTATGATTTCAGCTTCTCTTCAAACCAACCTAAGCTTGATATGCAACTAGCTAATCATAAACCTTGGAAGTCTGATTGCCGACGATGAGACGGAAGCAGTGTACGAGAGCCATGTTGGTGTCGAGGATAAGCTATGGCATAGTTCGATCCCACGACATGATATACAAACTATGGAGTACATTATATCGTGGTCCTTGGCTCTCCTGTCTCAAGGCGTCTCAAAACCTGCACTTGCTAGAAATCTTGACTCATATATTAACACTTGGATTAAAACTATTCACTCATCTTTGTAAGTTTATGTGCTAGAACTCTCCATGCTAGTCTGATATAACGGCGTCGAAACCTACGGCAGCCCAAGTCTATCATGGAACTAATGTAAACTAAGGCTTCCTCAATGTTCATTGTTTATTATGAACTTGCAACTTATATATGTGCTTCCCCGGCTCATCGCTTACGGTGTAATGTTCAAGGGTTAGATGTTATACTGAAGACCCGAACAAGTAGCATATCCACCACAAGGATATGTTTTTTGGTTCGAGGGCTGAAATATGACGGGTTGGGACTTGAAACCAGTTATTTTATCCCAAACGCATCCTAGGTCTATCGACCAAGTTTTGCCCCATTAGTTTCCTATCGTATGTCTGAGGGTCTGGAAGATATACAGCTATCTAAATTAGAGTGTTGCGGTTCATAACGCCCCGCTGGGTGTCAAGAATTACAGCCTTGGCCCTTACTCTTGTCTCCTCGTCTATCAAGAAAACTTGAGGTCAAGGAAAGCACTGTGTATGAAGCTTAAGTCGTGGATATCAACTAATAGGCTAAATTAAGTCAAATTCAAAGTCGTTTAATAATAACGGCTTCGATTCTCGCCACTCCAAGGTCCCATTGGGGGCAATCTCATGCTAGATGGATTCAGTCATTCGTGAACAAGATTTGAATAGTTTCTCACTCTATAGACATAGGACAAGAGCTTAAACTCGTATAATAAGTATCAAGAATAAGTAAATAGTACACCCAGGACGACGCAAGGCTGTCGCTCATCCTCGGTAGTATGTCTAAAAGATTATATCCCGAACGCCGGACACTATAAGATCGTTTCACATTAAGCCTTAGCCTCGTCAGTCTTGCGGCCACCGAGCTGCATGTAGTTCCAGCAAACTATCAACTCAGGTCAGTCATCTTAAGAAACATATCAAGGCCCCGTTTAACTTACTCGTCCAACCAAGATCATCTCGGAAGCAAGACTGAGCAACTTCCTCACCATAAACAGTGCCCGTGTCAGGGCTCGATGCCACAGCCTTCTTTCCAACTGCGAGTCCAATCACAGGAGGGTAGACCACAAGCTCCTTGAACTCTGGGGTGTGGCCTGCTCGTTGGCTGAGGATGCTTTGATGGATGTTCTGTGCTACGTAGTGGCCGTGATGCATGGCACCGCCACATCGCTTGATACCGGGCCAGTTGGTGATATCGCCAGCAGCATAGTGCGACTCGGCGTTGGGTGTGCCGTCCTGGAACTGCAGACTATGCGCGAGTCAGCAACTGGGATTTCAAGTCAGAAGACAATTAACTTACTTGGGCTTGATCTTGACAAGACCGTCCGCATCGAGGGCAGAGGTCGGCAAGTACGTTGAGGTCGGAACACTCCTGGAAATGGCCATGATAACCTCGCTTGCGAACATCTTTTGGCCGTTGGTGAACTCGATCTCATACTTCTCACTCCCGTCGGTCGTCTCGACCTTGTTGTTTGCAGCTAGACGGTGGCTCATGAGAACCTCAACACCAGCCTCACGGAGCAACTGAAGAGCCACATCCTTGGTCTCGTCAGGAAGACCTTCTGAAGAAAGGAGCTTGTCACGCGAGTGAACGAGAGTCACCTTGAGGTGAGGCTTCACCATTTTCAGCTCTGCAGCCATCTCAATACCAACAGCGCCTCCACCAACAACCACGACGCCATGATTAGCATTATGGACAGAGGTGATGTGGTTCTCGGCTTCAAGGAGATATTGCTTTCGTGTCTTGGACTGAGGCACTACAGGCCAGACGCGATGCAGACCAGTAGCAGAGACGAGGTAGTCGTACTCAAGGGTACTATTCTCCTCGGTAAGGTGAGCAGAGATGGTCGCCTTCTTGGTTGCAGGGTCGACACTGGTGACGGAGCCTTGGATGATGTTGATGCTGGGGTCCTTGAGGCCAGGGATATCAGAGTACTTGACCCAGTTCTTCTTGGAGAAGTTAGAATCAGCGAGAGCCAAAGGGGAGCCGATCAGATGGTCTACGATACTGTCAGGGTCCAGCACTTATCACATCGCTTAGCCCAGCTGGACTGCAGAGTACTCACAGTAGCCATCTCTCTCATCGACGATAGTGATGTCGATGTTGAAGCGAGGAAGATCAGGATGGTGGATGTATGGCTCAGAACTCATGCGGGGAGAGTATCCTTGGCTCAGATCAAGCAAGTTGACAGCAGCAGATAGACCACCATAGCAACCTCCAAGGATGAGAACGCGCACGGCGTTGGATGATTCGGGGAGCGAGCCCATCGTAGCAAAGGCCTTGGAGAGGAACGTAGGACTAATTTGACGTCGCAACACGAAATGTGACGTTAAAACAACAGATCTTACTTGGATCTGAGGCTGAGGTAAGGCGAGGGTTGTTTGCAAGGAACTCGAAGTAAAGAAACGTATGGCCTGAGACAGAATCGCGGGTGGGACTCTGAGTAGTTGTCCTGAGAACCTGAACGACCTTGGAGCAATAAACATGAGCTGAAGGATGGAGTACTATGAGCACGAAGATGGGGGGGATGAGAGAAGAAATAGTTGAAGCAGTCAAGGGGAGAATAGGTGAGAGAATATACGTAGATGAAGACCCGGGAATAAACGACAGCACCCGTTGAGGACTACCAGTGACGCAAGGCGGTATAGAATCTGATGCGAGGGGGAATACACTGTATCTGTACTCGGATTAAAGGCGCAAGAGAGACTTCAATATCGGACCAAGACCGGCCCCGGCCCCGGCTTCAAACAAGGGACCTTTCATCTCTCGGCTGGAGCCTGCATAGCCCTGTTTCTCCATCGTAATTCCCAAGAATTTTTGTGTCAGTCTCACAGTGAGATTGAGGAAGGGGTTACGGGACCGGCAGCGGGGCATTCTCCATGATCACGGCGTGGTTGGTGTTGGTGTTGGTGTTGGTGTTAGTGTTAGTGTAAGGAACTTTTTTGTATCTGGATGTGGAGTTAAAGTTATCAGATCCGTCCTAGACAAGCGACGGAATACCGTGAAACTCCACTGAAGCCTTAGCAGCCTGCACAAGGGGGAAAATTATGAGATCTGACGGATATCCGTTCTCCGCTGACTCATCCGAGAACGCGCAGTCTCGAGGCACAATTCCACTTCTCGTGATGAGTTGTACAGTGTGAAGACCGTTATCAGATCGATCTTTGGAGTAATGATTTTGACGATCTCTAGACTAATAATGGACTTATTACGCGAATCCTCTCAAGATATTCCATTGTACGGATAGGGTTTATTTGATTTGCTTCTGTATGCTGAGAGAGCAAGAATGTATTATGAGAAGAGTGGATGTTGTGAGCCATTTACATAGCAGCAAACCACCTTGGCAGTGGATGTCATAAATATCCTCAACTCCTCAACAATAAATATTTTGATGCGCTTAAGCTATGATGCTCTTGAAACCCGAACAATTACTCTTACTGTGTCTTCTGCGTCTGTCGATCTTGGTGTGCTATGGGTTCGGAAATCCGTTGGAGGGCATCAACTCGAGGCCGATCAGATAACTCAGTCTACCTAGTCAGTCCCAATGCGAGGGGACCACACCCAAAAGTTGAGTCAGGCTTGGCAAGCGAGCCAGTGAATGACCGAAAAGAATTATCTGATCCGAACAATCCCTGACGACTTGAACTAGCTCGCCCCGCTGATGGATCAAGCTTATACATGGCAACAGCATCACCAGCGATTCGTAACTTCGGGGAACTGGTGTAACTAAGGTAGTTGGGAAATAACGACGGATGCTGTTCTCCCGAACTTGAGGAATATCACAAAATCTCGGATTTGGACATTGGTAAAAAAATATATATATTACGCTCAAATCTGACCAAAGCAGAGCCCATTCATTACCTGGTCTTTACTACACCATGATGCATCTACATTCCCATGAGAGAAACATAATCACGGTCCCATATTCACTCTTCTAGTCTTCTTCTTCCTCTTCAGGCCAATCATTCAGCGCATCTTCTCGACTTTATTCTACAGCGGGGGTTTCAATCCTTCGCTTCTCTAGCACCGCGGCCTTGTCCCCATTATAGAGCTGCCGAGACAAGACCGGGGTGACTCTACTGTAAAATTATGCTTGTTTGACGGCGAACTACGGATAGAGGCTCTGCACCGGCTCCGTCTCCGTTTCCATTTCTCCAAATGCCTGTTCGCTATGGATCGTCTGGGGCTGTTCCTCATGCCAAGACGACCATGGTCTTCAGTAAGGGATCTACAACGCCGATACTCTCGAGGCCCAGTGGCGGCGTAGCATCTCTTTTCATCATGTGTTTCCCTCTCTTCTCTTCTTTCGATTCTTGTGTGTAGGGTTATTGTGAAGATCCATTGGTACTATTGCGACTTACACTGTCGAGATGGCTTCAGCTTCACCTGAGCGGCATGACAATGCCGTGACTAGCAGCAATTCTGCTAGCGAGCCTATACCTCATGACTCTCCAAAGGCAGACCCTGCTACAACAGAGACGTTGATACATGCGCTCAATGACCCAACTGTTGAGCGTCCACCCAGTCACTCCCCACGACCATCTACAAGATCATCAACTATGTCAGCTGAATCTCATACAGCACCAGAGAAGAGGAAAAAGGTAAGTTCCACCAAGAAGATATGAACCTCCTACCTTGCCCCTCCCAACATCCAACTAATGCCCTATTCAGAACCTACGCTCGTTCTTCATCTACTTCCAGCTCCTCTTCTACGCCAACCCATCATGGGTCGATATCCTCCTACTCGTCGTCGGAACTCTCGCGGCCTCTGGGGCCGGGGCACCGTTTCCTCTAATTGGAATCATCTTTGGTCAACTCGTCAACGACCTCAATACTGCGTCATGCGATGATGGAGAAATCGCATCTCAATATTCGCCCAAAGAACTTCAGGACAGCATCAACAAAAAGGTTATCATGATCTCATGGATCGGCGTGATCAGCTTTGCGCTCATCTATACCTACATCGTGTCATGGTCAATCTTTAGCCGTCGTCTCGAGAATCGTATTCGCGATCGTTACTTTATGAGTATTCTCTTGCAAGACGCCACTTTCTTTGACAAGAGACAAGCTGGAGAGGTCACATCTCGCCTCAATGTTGATATACAAGCTATTCAGTCAGGAACTTCTGAGAAGGTGGGCATTATTCTAGGATGCACATCTTTCTTTGTATCGTCGTATGTGGTCGCCTTCATCAAGAATACCACACTCGCTGGAATTCTTGTGTCACTTGTGCCTGCTTTCATGCTTCTTGCCACAGTGGGTAGCATGTTCACCGCAAAGTTCGCGACTGCAATGTCTGAGAAGATCGCCTCTGCTTCTTCGATTGCCTCAGAGGTTCTTGCGAATATCCCGGTTGTCCAGGCGTTTGGGGCGGGCCCGCGACTAGAGGTCATTTTTGCTGAGAAGATGAAGGAGGCTCGAAAGCAGGGTATCAACAAAGCTTTCGTTGCTGCTATTCAAGCTGGAATGCTTTACTTCATTGCTTACTCTGCAAATGCCCTCGCTTTCTGGCAGGGTAGTACACAAATTGCGAGCATGGTTGAGGGTAATGGAGGTGCATCTGTCGGTGACATTTATACAGTCATTCTCCTGCTGGTTGATGGTAAGCATCTGCTTGACGATATTGAATCTTCTGGCTGACTCGGAATAGCCTGTGTTGTTTTAGGTGGCATCGCACCGCTATTACCCTTAGTTGGAGCTGCTGTTGGATCGTTTGAAAAACTTCGTGAAGACATGGACAGCCCTGCAAACATCGATACTGGGTCCGACAAAGGAGAGAAGCTCTCCTCAGTCGAAGGAACTGTATCTTTCAGGGACGTCTCCTTTGCTTATGCCTCACGGCCCCATCACTCCGTGCTCAAGAACGTCTCATTTGATTGTCCTGCTGGCAAACACACGGCGCTTGTTGGCTTGTCAGGGAGTGGCAAGTCAACTGTCGCTGGTCTTACATCCCGAATCTATGACCCTGCTGAAGGCACGGTTCTCCTAGATGATCACGACCTCAAAGACTTGAATGTGAAAAGCTTGAGAAGTCATATGAGTCTTGTACAGCAAGAGCCATCTCTCCTGGATCGATCAATCGTTGAGAACATTGCCCTCGGTATCTTGAACTCCCCTCAACCCGAGCATGAGCGATTCAAGGCTACTATTCTCGGCACTGGCCTTACTGAACTTGCTGCCAAGCTCCGACAGGGTGAAGGTCTTACGACTGCAGCTCAAGGATTTGGCCTGGACATGGTTGACCTCGTTCATCGTGTTCAGGAGGCTGCCCGTCTGGCGGACGCGGCTGGTTTCGTGGACAGGCTTGAGTATGGCTACGGAACTCTTGTTGGTACAGGCGGGAAGCTTGTAAGTGGCGGCCAACGACAGCGTCTTGCACTCGCGAGAGCCCTCATTCGCGACCCCAAGATCCTGATTCTCGATGAAGCCACTGCTTCCCTTGACTCTGCAAGCGAACATCGTATCCAGATGGCCATCGAGTCTATCGCCAAAAACCGCACTGTCATTGCCATTGCTCACCGGCTATCAACTATCAAGAACGCTGATAACATCATCGTCATGAACAGTGGCGAGATTATCGAGCAAGGAAACCACCTTGAGCTCATGGCCTTGAATGGATCATACGCTAGTATGGTCCGTTTGCAGACGGTCGATTCTGAAGATGCTGGCTCAACCACAAGCACCGTCCGCACTGATAATATCCACTCGGAGAAGGATTCTATCACGGATCTCAAAATCAAGGACATTCAACAAGAGGTGGTAGAAGATTCAAAGGAAGAAGATGTCAAGGAGAAGGAGGAGGCCCCCGAGGGAGACGCTGCTCTCGATTCCAACAAGTCCGCTTGGACGGTTATGAGAACTATCAGTGGAATGGTCCGACCATATCTCCTTCTCATCATTGTCTGTCTCGTTGCTGCCACTATTGTTGGCCTCACATTCTCCTCCTCTGGTCTTATCTTCGGTTATACCATTGACAACATCAGCCCATGCAATCCTGTTGAGGACATTCGTTGGGCTGGTAGGTTCTTTGGAGGCATGTGGTTCCTGATCGCTTGTGTCGAGTTGTTAGCCAATACTACAAGTTGGACTGGCTTCGGCATGGCTGCTGAGAAGTTGCTGTACAAGATCCGAGTCCTTTGCTTCCGCTCCCTTTATGAGCAAGACCTTGATTGGCATCAATCAGAGGGTCGGACACCAACCGCTTTGTTATCCGTCATCACAACAGATGCTGCTACAGTTGGCGGATTCAGTGGCTCTATCATCGGTACAATATTCTCTATTGTGGTCAACTTCTTAGTCGCCATCATCCTCTCACATATCCTTGCCTGGAAGATAGCCATTGTTTGTTTAGTTATCGTCCCTATCCTCCTTGGCTGTGGCATTATGCAGCTTCGATCCTTATCCAAGTTCGAGCGCCGGCATGCTGGAGCTTTTTCTGGTGCAGTTGGCATCGCTAACGAAGCCGTTAACTCGTTCAAGACAATTTCCTCGCTGTCTATCGAAGAAGAGGTCATGAGCTCGTATCGCCGTGCGCTCAGAGCACCTCGAAAGGAAATTACCCTTGCTTCAATGTATGCCAACTTGTGGCTTTCTCTGGCCAACAGCACAGGAAATCTGATCTACGCATTTGCCTACTGGTGGGGATCAACTCGCATCACTGCAGGCGAGGCAAGCCAGCGAGAGTTCTTCATCATTATCATCTGCATGCTTGTCAGTGCGCAGCTCTGGGGTCAAATGTTCAGTCTTGCCCCCGAGGTATCTCGTGCTAGAGCTGCCGCTTCCCGAATTCTGAGCTTGATCAACCTCGGATCCTCCCAGAATGACGCCAAGAAGGGAAAGCTCACGCTCGCTATAGAAAACACCGAGAGAGATGTTGAAGCATGTGCTGAAGCGCCTGTCAAGAGTAACGGAAGCAAGGGAGCGACTATCGTCTTTAGGGATATCAAATTTTCATATCCAGCTCGACCTCACATCCAGATCCTTACAGGCATGTCTTTTACCATCTCTGCTGGTCAATTCGTTGGGCTTGTCGGTCCTTCGGGTGCTGGCAAGTCCACCATCATGTCGCTGGTGCAACGCATGTACCGCCCTTCTAGCGGAACAGTTGAGATCAACGGCAACGATATCTGTGCTCGGGGGGGCACCGAGTTCCGTAATGATATTGCGGTTGTTCCTCAAGATTGTGCACTCTTTGAGGGGACAATACGATTCAATGTATCGCTGGGCTCAACTCCTGATCATGAACCGACGGATGAGGAGATCCATGAAGCCTGTAAGCTGGCTAACATCCATGATGTAATCATGGAGCTACCCAACGGTTACAAGACGGAGTGTGGTCCTAATGGCTCGCGTCTTTCTGGTGGACAGCGTCAGCGTTTAGCCATCGCCCGTGCCCTTGTGCGTAAGCCTAAATTGCTTCTTCTTGATGAGAGCACAAGTGCCCTCGATGCTGAGAGTGAGCGGGCTTTGCAAGAAGGACTTGAGAGGGTTGCACGTGGTATCACCGTGATCGCCATCACACATAGGCTTCACACAGTGCGCAAGGCCGATGTCATCTTTATGATTGAGGGAGGTAAGGTTGTTGAAAAGGGAAGACACGAGGAGTTGGTAGAGAGAAGTGAGACCTATCGCACAAATGTTCTTCAGCAGATGCTTGGTAACTGATGTTGGAGATACCCCACGCCTTAGTCTAGGTAGGTCAGGGAGAGGCCAGAAAGTGGCAATGGGTCCTAGGTATTCTAAGTGACAAAAATAGTTAGGTTAGCTTAAGGTAATTTAGGATGAATTTAGTAGGCATCTACGGAGGTAGATTAGTTAATATTGACGCCCAGCTTAGGTCGGACGGCGGTTTGTTTGTTACTCCCTGGCGCCTCAAAGCCTACGCCTGACCTCCACCTCTTCTTCAGTGTCTCAGCCGATAGAATGTAGAGGGTGCAGCTTCGTGAAGCCATCCTGTCAATTCAGGGGATTTGCCCACGTTTTCTATCATGTGATGAATCTCGGGCACACCAACATGTCGAATCTGCGTATCTGTATTTTCGATCCCCTTAAGTTTGAAGATGAAGAAAAAAGACAATACATCCTGATATATCATGCATTTCCGTGGAAGCTTTTGTCGTATTTACAAGGGTCCTGGCTGGAATAGTGGATGAAACGAGAATGAATCTTTGGCTGTAGAGTAAATTAGGTGCAAACAGAGGATAACGTAATGAAACTTGGTCTAAGCAACAACGTGTCTACCTATATATAGGCGTTGTATATAAAGCTGAAATCGACCTCTCACAATCGACTTATTTGTTACTGTAACTGCAACTTCAACTTCTGCAAGTCCCGAACAACTCCAGGGAACGACGTCACAGTGTACAGGGATCAATCTGCACGGAAACTCAAAGCCGGCCTATCATGGGCGACTTCGGTGATCCTTTGTAGTAAGTATCCGCATCAACCCCTTGACTTGCCCGTTGCTTCATTCTTGACGATTGCCCTGGATTTGGCTCTTTGCATTGCAGCCAAGCACTCACTTATTCTTTATGTACCGTCATATGATCGCTTTGTCCCAAATCTAGCAAGGTTTACTTGCTCTGAAGAACGCGGTGCGGTATCAGTGGAGACGTTAGTGGTGTACCTTTTTTTGGGTACGACGGGGCTGCCGCGACGATTTCCTCATCCCACAGTCCAAAGAGTCCACTCCAAGAGGATCTTGACACTACCGCTACGGGCCTTGACACCCAATTGGGACCCTCGAACCACATGCCTTCCGTCACTGGGACGCACTCCATCTTTTCCAATACTCGTTGGTCGATAATAGAAAAAATCTAACCTACCTACTCACTCGGTGGTTCAACCTTCAAGTCGCAACCATTCCCTTACCACCGCCCCACGACGATCCCTCCTCTCTTCCCGGCGTTGCACTCACCACGTTTCAAACTCGCATCAACGACGCCCACCCGAGACGAGGAGGGAGTGCTGCTGCCTCCCTGTTAGACAGCCCAGTCCCGGTACCACTGCATCAGCACCTGCATCAGCACCAACGCGATAGTAGTGCAAATACGAGCACCAGCGCCCACCGGAGCGAGCAGTTCGAACTCGTCGATTATCCTCCCATCCAGGCTCGTCGAGACGCCCAAGATCGTGAAGCAAGAAGACAGGCCAAGCGAGACGATAAGCGCCGCTGGCTAGAAGAACAAGACGAGATGAAGTTCTCTCATAGTATTCAGTTCAATGCTGTTCCAGATTGGAGCAGCCATTACATTGCATACAGCAATCTCAAGAAGCTGTATGTGCTGCTAATATTGCATTCAAGCCACACATGAGCTAATATCATCTTCTCGCAGAATCTACAACCTCGAAAAGACCGCCCATCAGGCACGCGGAACCACTGGCGATGCCGAATCTCGACCTCTTATAAACCAAGAAGATGCTGAAGAGGTCTTCTCTCGAGCTCTTGGTGTCGAGCTGGAAAAGATATGCTCATTCTACGTCGCCAAAGAAGGCGAGCTGCTCGAAGAAGCTGCGCAACTGCTACGCGACGTTGGCGACGAGGCCGAGGATGCCATTGCCGATAACCGTTACCTTCGCAGGCTCTCTGTTTCATCAGCCCACCGTCCTGATGGTCGCAACGGCTTCCGCTCGAGAAGTCCTCGGAGCCGCAGCACCGACAATGAAGAGAGCGCGAGCGAGGAGGAAGACGAGACAACTGGGCTTACAACAAGGCGACGAAGCAGTGGAGGCCGCAGGCGCACACTTCCCAACATCCATAAACCGCGTTCTGAAGATCTGAACGCTTCCTCCGAGTTCGGTCGCGATATGAGAAGGCACAGCACCACAGCCGACGAAAACGATGACCAAGCTCTCATGTTCTCTTCTGGCATGTTTTCGTCTGGTATCATGCTCAAGAAGCGCATCATCGGCCTCTATGTGTCACTCTGCGAACTCAAGTCATTTATCCAGCTTAACCGCACCGGTTTTGCCAAGGTGCTCAAGAAATTTGACAAGATCCTTGATAAGGAACTCAAGGGGCCCTATTTGCGAGCCCATGTCGAGATAGCCTACCCCTTTAAAGACGAGACAAAGCGTGTTCTTGAGGACAACATTACCAAGATGGAGAAGGCTTATGCTGAGATCGTCACTGGCGGAGATGAGGAGCTCGCTCGCAAAGACCTTCGGTCGCATCTCAGAGAGCATGTTGTTTGGGAACGCAACACCGTGTGGCGAGATCTTATTGGTATCGAGCGCAGAGCTGAAGCTGTGGGCTTGGGACAAGCACTTCTCGGACAAGAGAGAGGGAATGTCACAAGGAGGTTGCAAGGCGACGAGGCCAAAGCACCACGAGAGACCCAGTTCCGCACACCCTTTGGCAAGATTACCTTACCTCCATGGCTCGCTAGCTCGTCTCTTTGGACACTGGTTGCCTGTCTTACTGTCTTCTTCCTGTTGCTTCTGCTCCCCATCATGGAGAAGCCCGAGCAACAGAACTGTCTGGCAATGCTTGTTTTTGTCAGTTTGTTATGGGCCACCGAGGTAAGCTTTCCAGCCAGGCAAATTCACGATTGACCATTGCTGACCTTTTTAGACCATCCCTCTTTTTGTGACATCATTACTTATTCCATTCCTCTCTGTTGTCTTGAACGTCGTTCGTGATGAGACGCCAGGCAAGCCTCAAAAACGTCTGGACTCCAAGGCAGCCACATCCGCCATCTTTGCTGCCATGTGGACGCCTGTCATAATGCTTCTACTCGGTGGTTTTACTCTAGCAGCTGCTTTATCCAAGTGTACTATTGACAAACGACTGGCGACTCTTGTTCTTAGCAAGGCCGGCACCCAGCCCAAGATTGTGTTGATTGCCAACATGTTTGTAGCTGCATTTGCGTCTATGTTGATTAGCAATGTCGCGGCTCCTGTTCTATGCTATTCTATCATCGAGGTAAGTCAATCATTGAAATGGATGAAGGCTCAAACTGACAATTATACAGCCCATGCTGCGAACATTGCCTTCTGATTCTAACATGTCGAAAGCTGTCATTATCGGTATCGCACTCGCCTCCAATATTGGTGGAATGCTCTCGCCCATCGCTTCTCCTCAGAACGTCGTGGCGATGGGCATCATGCAACCCGCGCCCACGTGGCTGCAGTGGTTCTTTATTGTCATTCCTGTTGGCGCTCTCTCGATTGTTCTGATCTGGCTCCTCCTCCTGGTTACCTTCGAGCCAGCCAAGGGTACCACGATTGCCCCTATTCGGCCTGTCAAGGAGAAGTTCACTGGTCTCCAATGGTTCGTTACTATCGTCACCATTTCTACCATTGCTTTGTGGTGTGCCAGCCACCAGCTAGAGGCCGAGTTTGGAGACATGGGTGTTATTGCTATTATTCCCATCGTGCTATTCTTCGGTATCGGCTTGCTGACCAAGGAGGACTTCAACAACTTCCCATGGACCATCATCATCCTTGCAGCCGGTGGTCTGTCTCTGGGCAAAGCTGTGCGCTCGTCTGGTCTGCTACATACCCTCGCTGAGATCGTCTCTGAGAAGGTGGAGGGCATGAGTCTGTACGGTGTCCTGGTTGTTTTCTCGACTCTGATCTTGGTTATCGCAACATTCATCAGCCACACAGTCGCTGCCCTTATCTTCCTGCCTCTTGTCTTTGACGTTGGTGTTGCTATGGATCAGCCTCACCCCAACCTGCTTGTCATGGGCGGAGTGCTCATGTGTAGTGCAGCCATGGGTCTGCCAACCAGTGGATTCCCCAACATGAGTAAGTTTCATGCAACTACCCCTAACAACTCAATTCTAACCTATCATAGCTGCTATCATGAAGGAAGACCCGTTCGGTCAGCGTTATTTACAGGTCAAGCATTTCATTAGCCGCGGTGTGCCCAGCAGTCTCATTACTCTTGTTGTGGTCGTGACTCTTGGTTATGGAATCATGCAAGTCGCGGGACTCGACTAAATTAATGGGGTGTCGATATATGTGTTGTTGTTTTTGGTGTTTGAAATTCAGTGTTATTTCACATTGGTTCTGTCAGGTGCATTGCCATGTTCATGAGTGTAGATCAAGCGTCGGGATTCATAGACTGGAAGCTAGCTATTTTTTTGTTTTCTGTTTACCGATTGAATAAGACGTGCTGCGAATAAATGTTGTTATATATGTATACCGTCAGATTTGGTTCTTCCATCTAATGTGGTTGTTAGTGTGGGTTCGCACTGCTGCACTGTACCGTTGTAGTGCAAGAAAGAAGCTCTGGCCATCTATTGACGTCGATGGTTGGCGGCATGACCCTGCCACCGGATACCGACTCCCAACTGACTTACGGAGTAGTACCTAACTAACTACCATTCCTGTCCATCAAATTACCCATACACCAACAACACTGACCACTGATTGTCTATCCTGCGACTTCAAGCTTCAAACTTGTCGATAGCGTCTTCACCTGGCAAACCGTGCGCTTGGCTAACTCTGAGACCGACTGATGCGCCTCCTCTCCCAATAGCCTCTACAGCTTCGAGCTGGCCGGCGCCATGCTCTCCGCTTTCACAGCTCGTCCCATCATCGAGCTGCGACAAAAGGATAAATCTAAGATTGAGACGATACTTGCTCAAGGTATGCGCATGCCCCCAGTGGTCTCGCTGCTCTTTCACCGCAACTTTTACGACGCCGACTAACTAACTCTCGGCTCTCAGGTGACCGCGTTCTCGTCGGCCTTAACAATGGCGCACTCCGAATCTACCGTCTAAACGAGCTTTTAGACCAACCTCAGAATGGTTCCGCTGATACAAATGCCAATGGCTCGTCGTCTGCGGCGGGCGAAAACCATAATACTGCGCAAAGGTCGGAAAAGCCAACTGATTTGATGCGCGAGGTGGAACGCTTCTCGACGCGAGCAATCGAGCAGCTGGCTATTATAAAGGACGCAAACACAATTGTATCCTTGTCGAATTATCACGTCTCTTTTCACGATCTGAAAACATACGAACTTATTGAGACCCTCAGCCGAACCAAGAATGCATCATGCTTTGCGTCAACATCGAATATTGTCAAGGATCCGGACACGGGAATCCCCGAGATCGTGAGCCGGCTGGCTGTTGCGGTCAAGAGAAAATTGCTACTCTGGAGCTGGCTTGAGAGCGAACTCTCTGAGGATGTGGACGAGATCGTGCTGCCTGAGTCGATTCGATCAGTAACATGGGCAAATGCGACAAAGTTGGTATGTGGTATGAATGGCGGATACGTCATGGTGGACGTCGTAACACACGAGGTCGAAGATATCGTGAGTCCGGGTTCGGGACCAGCAGCCGGGCAGACTAGCCGATTTGGTGCAATGAGCAGTGCTGGTATGGGATACATGGGATTGGGAGGTTATATGCCCAAGCCTTTAGCGGCCAAACTGGCCGAGGGAGAAATGTTGCTCGCAAAGGATATCAACACACTATTCATCGATGATGATGGAAAGCCCCTCGACAGACGGCAGATTCCCTGGAACCATGCCCCTGAGTCCATAGGGTACTCGTACCCATATATCCTTGCCTTGCAAGCGCCTTCAAAAGGCTCCCTGGAAGTTCGGAATCCTATAACATTATCATCACTTCAGAATCTATCACTACCGGGTGCTGCTCAGCTTCACTTCCCGTCACCCACTTACAGCTTAGCACATGCCGGAAAAGGTTTTCACATCTCCAGTGAACGATGTGTTTGGAAGATGGATTCAACAGACTATGACTCCCAGGTTCAGGAACTAGTAGACGGTGGCCACTTCGATGAGGCTATTAGCATTCTCGAGATGCTCGAAGATGCACTGCTAAAGAACAAGGCGCAGACACTCCGCGAGGTCAAGATGCTCAAAGCTGAAGGGCTATTTAAGAAAAAGAAATATCGCCAGGCGATGGATCTTTTCAATGAGGATACCGTACATGCACCTCCTGAACGAGTTCTCAGGATGTTTCCTCCATCCATTGCTGGAGAACTATCTGCGTGGGCCGGCCGCGAAGAGGAAGAAGAAGAGTCGGATGATGCGCCAGGAACACCGAAGAAAACCAATGGCACGCGTCCCACCACCCCTGAACCCGTTGAGCAAGCACAGGAAACCCCGCAGTCAAGCAAAGGAGGCTTCGCCAGATATCTTACCGGAAGCTATAGGAGGCCCCAGTCGGATACCGCATCCATACTCTCAAAGAAGGATACGGCCGACGGCGATGATGCTGCTAGTGTGAAGGAGACTGAGTCAAACGAGGATATGCCTTTGAAAGACAAGGACTTGACGAACGCGGTTCTGGAGCTCAACAGTTACCTGGCTGGAACACGTGCTCGATTACAACGGGTGATTGATCCTGTTACTGGAAACCTCAAACCTCAAAGTGATCGAAATGGTTCAACAGAAGAAATAGCAGAGAAGTTCCTACGGATAGGGCTCGATGATTCTGAGAAGAAACTTGAAGAGGAGCTCCGAAACACCTTTCGTTTAGTCGACACAACTTTATTCCGAGCATACATGTTTTCTCGACCAACTCTAGCAAGCTCTCTGTTTCGAATTCCCAACTTCTGCGACCCTAACGTGGTCAACGAAAAGCTTTTGGAACACAATCGCTATACTGAGCTGGTGGATTTCTTCTACGGTAAGAAGCTACATAAGGAGGCTTTAGAACTTCTACGACGATTTGGAGCCGCTGAAGAACCCGACGAGGCCGCACCAACACTTCACGGACCGCAGCGCACCATCCAATACCTCAAAAATCTGCCACCGTCGGAAATGGACCTCATCCTTGAGCATGCAGAATGGACCCTCAAAGCCAGTCCAGATGAGGCCTTGGAGATCTTCACAGGCGACACAGAGAATGCGGAGACCCTCCCACGAGAACGGGTTGTCTCTTTCTTACATGATGTTGATACGCAGTTGGAAGGACGCTATCTGGAGCACATCATCACTGAGCTCGAAGATATGACACCTGACCTTCACGACCGATTAGTTGAGCTCTATGTAGAAAACTTGAAGAAGATGGACAAGGGTGAGAAGTGGGATGAAATGATGAATCACTTCATCGAGTTCTTGAGACAGCCGGGGCAGGTTTACAGTCTCAGCAGGGCGTTTAGATTGATTCCCAGAGATGGTAAGGTTCATATACAGTTGTGTGGTGATCTTTACTGACTTGCATCGACTTAGACCCAGTATTTTACGAAGCACAGGCTGTGGTATTGAGCAACATGAACCAACACAAACAAGCCCTTGAGATCTATGTATTCAAGATGAAGGACTACCAGAAAGCTGAACAGTATGTCGTTCACCTGTCGTTCCATCGGCTCAGAAGCTAACTTTAGTAGATACTGTAACCGAGTCAACTCGACTCAAGATACTGCTCCATCATCTCAGCCAAATGAGAAGAATGAAACTGGAGAGGATCCTGAGACTTTTACACCATCTATTTATCACACCCTTCTGTCGCTCTATCTTCAACCGTCACCACCCAACCAGCCCAATCTAGAACCAGCACTGGACCTTCTTTCAAAGCATGGATCACGTCTCCCAGCAACATCAACTCTAGGACTGATTCCAGACGACCTTCCCGTTCGGTCACTTGAGTCTTACTTCCGAGGCCGCATTCGGTCGGCAAATAGTCTGGTCAACGAGGCAAGAATCGTCGCTGGTTTGCGACAGGCTGAAGGCATATCTATCGCGGCGCGGCTGCACCTTGGTGACGATGTACAGGGAGGGCAAGGCGGGCGTAATAGGCACGTTGCCATCACAGACGAGCGACACTGCGTCGTGTGTCACAAGAAACTCGGGGGAGGTATGCGTATTGGCGGAAGCGTTGTAGCTGTCCTGCCGGATAACACGGTGGTACACTACGGCTGTTTGAACCGGGTAACAGGGAGCAAAGTAGACGCATCCCAGGCGCCAAGTTGGGGTCGAGGATTTTAGACAAGTCGTTTATGCTGGACGGGAGCATCGTTTCGGAGAGCATTTGCATGGATTGGATCGGTGGTAGCCAGTATGATATTTCTCAAATACCCTTCATATTCAAACACATCTTGCCGCTGAAGGGTTTGCAGTCGTTCGCGAGGAGTTGGTTACCTCAGTCCTCCTCTTCTTGTACCTCCTCGCCATAGTTCTCTTCCTCTTTGGCCTCGGCCGCGGCATCCCTCGCCTTGTCCTGCTCCATTCGCGCTGTGAGCTCTTTATTGATAGTGTCTTGGGTATCGGCGACAGAGGCGCGCAGAGCCTTTAGGTATGACGACTTGTCGGCCGTGGGGGCTGGAGATGAGATAGCAGGAAGGGTGTGAGCAACCTTGAACGGTTCACTCGCTGGAGAGGTGTAGTCTGCGGTGAGAGTTGGTTGCGACATTTTGTTTTTGATTATTATGTTCGCGGTTGGAACAAGATCGAAGTCTAGACTTGGATGTGGTGTTTTGACGTGGGGTTGAAGAATAAGAACCCCACATCCGGTGTTCGTGGAGATATAGGGTGAGCAAACAATATATAAATATCTTGAAACAAGTTCAATCACGCAAGTACAATTCCACATCGAGCAACTAGAAGTGCAATCCGGTATTTTTGGCCCAATGTCGCTTCAGCTAGTATATCCTTTGCAGTAAATGTGATTCAGCAGGCAATCCCGTTCTAAAAGCCAGGTTAGTCAGCGAAGTGGCTTGCCGAAGGATAGGTAGGCAATCTGGTCAACTCCAGGTTAAGCTACCTACTAGGTAATAAATACCTAGTTCATGAGCATTCATTATCTCCACATCAGCTCAGCATTGATAAGAACTCTTGAGAACTACCTACCTGAATTACACACTAGCCCGTCACTCCCGCCGAGGGCAAAGCGATCGACCTTGACCAAACCTCATCAACGCCGAAACAAACCCTAAACACCTTTCCTGCCTGGGACCCTGTCGATCCGGGCTCGCATCTCTTTGGGTCTCAAGATGTAACAACGGCTGAGGAGCCGCATAGAACAATAATGCAACCCTCACGCTCTCAACCCCGCGGCCCCGGCAGCTTCGCTCCTCTATCGAACTCATCCGCCCAACCCTCGCAGCTTTCGACATCATCGCGACCTGCTCTGCGCCGAGTAGAGACCTCAGACGACGAGGATGAGACACCTCGGCCGTCTATCACAATACCCAAGTCGCGACCGCCCCCCCAACCACAACCATCATCTCCTGCAACCCCGATATATGCCCAGTTCACGACCCATGGAAACTCTAGTACCGCGAGCTTAGGACATCACAACTTTTCGAGGCCGGCCAACGCACGGTCTGTTACCCAGGGATCACCAGCGACGCTTGTCAAGGGCCATGCGCGCAAGCATTCGGCGACACAGGGCTCATTCGAGCCTACGCTACCATCTATGAGTACATCGAACCTTTCGGCGCACCTCGGAATGTCACATCATAATATATCGACCGCTTCTGCCTCCGCGGCAGCAGCAGCTGCTGCCGCCGCCACAGCCTCCAATGTCAACTTGTCGGCAAGTCAGATTGCTGCGCAGGCTGCTGTCATGTCGCACCAGAATCATTCGCGCCAGAGATCGCAGACTGTGCCTTTTCCTGGCGATCAAAACGATGGAGTGCGTCGCGGAAGCGGAAGTAAGGGGCCTACGAGTACCCCTATGTTGAGCTTGACAGAGGCGAGTGCGCCGCGGGACAGTGGGTTTGGCAATCATGGAGGACATGGTGATCGACTTGGCGGGCCTCATTCTTCCGCTGCTACAGCTGCCGCCAATGTTGTATTTCCTCGATCTGGGCACAATTCCCCGAGAGCGTCGCCTCAGCCATACTCACAACCGCCTCCTCCACCCCCTATGTCTGAGAAACCGTACAAGGCAGAGAAACCAAAGGTCAAGCTATTCTCCCGCCCAGGCAAGATTAGCACAAAAGGTGAGGCCAAGGAAAAGCCATTGCCAAGTCCAGGAAAGATTGGCTCGGCTCTATCAGCACTTCAGCGCGGCAACTTCAGCACAAACAGTCTCGTTGACTCGAGCAATCAGTCCATATACAACCTTACCAACTCGTCTTCAGCCACGATCCGGCCTATCGAAACACCCACCGAGGATAGAGAAAGGGACAAGGAAAAAGGAAAAGAGAAGGAAAAGAAACACCACTTTCTTTCACGGCAAAAACACAAGCTCAAGGATGAGTATCATCTGCCACTATCATCAGCTGCCAGCAATTCGTTACCAACAGATCCCAATGCGCCAAACCCTTTGTATAACTTCAACATTCCTCCGAGCCCTGGCCCCAACTCCTCTACCTTTACCAAGGCCAAAAAGGATAAGAAACTCGGCGAGCGATCTGATAGTCGCCTGGAGAGCGAGTCAAGTTTCAATCTGCAGAGTGAATGGCCAGGACCAAGTAGTCTACCGTCTCTGTCTCAGCAGTCGACAATGTATGATCCTGTCGATCCCGGAAAGCTCGGTCTTCACAACCACATGTCGCTGGACGATGCGTGGCCGTACCTGAAGGCAAAGCTATTGGCCATATTTGAAGGGGAAGACCTGCGTCTCCCCGTTGAAGACTTTAACAGAGTTGTACAGATGCATATACAATGGTGCATGCATAGACGCTCACCAAATACCATGTTGGAGGATCTTCGAGAACTTTTACACACGGGGTTCTTGTCGCTTGACCGGACATTACGTCAAACCTCAGAAGACCGATTTATACCAACGCTAGTTGAGCTCTGGATGTTTACCTTTACTTCCATACTGCCATATATGCAAGCCGTCTTCCTCCCACTCGATATGGAGGTGTCAGGGTGTGGTACACTTATGACTGGAGAGCAGGCACGGGACTTCTGGGGCGGAGCTATAGCGTCTGCATCTACTTCAGAAAGACCAGCCCGTGTAGCACCGGCACCAGCAGTTTTGGATGTTAGGAGGCTGGTCCTTATCGCCTACAGAGATACTGTCATTCTACCGCGGTACGAGACACTCAAGACAATATTTTCCCGACTATCTCTTGAGTTTCTGCCCTCGTCACTTGCAAGTATGGCCATGTCTTCTCCCCCCGAAGCATCGCTGTCTACCTCCCCTTCTGAATCTTTCGGCCGGCCTGGCACAGCTATGTCTCTCGACCCATCTAATGCTTCTTACAATTCTACGAGTACAACCCTACTTGGTGAAGGATCGGCAGGCGGCCGTAGCCGTGCGATCAGTAACGTCAGCTTCGGCAGCCACGGGAGTGATGGTGGTCTACGGCCATTCACGCCGTCTGGTGGCGGGATCCCACCGCCGCCTTCTCTAGGCAGCCTACGGGAACGTGAGCAGAATGTCGAGGACTCCAAGCACATTACGGAGATGGTTGGTCGGATGTTGCAGTGTATGAGTGTTTTGTCGGGAGTGTCGGCGGGTGATGCAGGTGCAGAAGGCAATGAGAGGGTGGTAGAGCTGTGTAAGATGCTGAAGCTAAACTGGCTTGGAAGAGGAAGGACGGGAAGAAACAGGAGAGGCATGGTAGGCGGCAGGGTGAGAAGGGACGATATGAGAGATGAAGTTCGTGTCTAGCATCTTACGTATAGGTTAGCGCCTGTCATGGTGATGAGCAATGTATTACAACCTAGGAACCAACATCTAAACTCCAGACATATGCTTAAAAATATGAGTTTTCAGAGGGACGACCAGCTATCTAGTCCCAATCTATCACTGCATAGCAGAAGGGGTTTGGTCTTGCCGGTGTGGAATGTAGTTAAGCGAGCTTACCACGCGGTCATGATCTGGGTTGTCATGATACATCACCATCATGACACTGCAAGCAAATGCACAGCATCACGAGAACGGCACAAGCAATATCACAAATTTGAAGGCGAGAGACAAGGATTATGATCAAGAGATTTAATTATGCTATCATATTTAGAACGCGGAGTAGTTTCCATGGCAACATCTAAAACTTTTTCACAGTTAGCTTTCATGACCCATTAAAAGAATAGTCGACAGCAAAAAGTGAAGATGTGGTGTTTGATCAGACATCCAAGGAAGAATAAACCCTCATCTGTCCCAGAAAAGGCTCGATCGGGACTCGAGTGGAAACTGCGAATTAAGAGGAAATTTTCATCATGCAAAACGGAGCGGTTGTTGTGTGAAATAAAATGAGTAGAAACTTACGTTAGTTCTCAGAAAGCTTCGTGAAGCTGCTGGGTTAGTGGTATGGGAATAGCATATTGTTTCAACTCTATAACAGCGATGTTAGCAAGGCTGGCAAGATATGCGCGTGCTAGAAAGGCTGAGTGTGGTTGTGTAGTCAGACGTTGATACTGGCAAGTAACAGGCCTAGGGCCCGAATACAGAACTTCTTCATGGTCGATTCAGTTGGGAAAAGAAGGATGTAACTAGTGTCATCATGCAGAGGGGAGGCAGTGCTGGGAGGCAGAAGTGAGGGAGTGGTGATGCTTACCATTCAAATTGCAGTGAAAATTTTGCTAGCCAAACAAACCGCCAAAAGCAAACATCCATCACAATCAACACATCGGCAAGTCGCTCAAGCGAATCTGTTCAAAATCAAAACAGCAGCTCCAGGAAGACAGTCGTCGTGCGATCTCGCGCGTTGTGCTCGCGTGAGGAGGTAGGCAGAGGCGGTTTGTTGTTGTTGGGAAAGGTTGAAGCTTGAAGGAAGAAAATTAAGAGCCGCATCGAGAGAAGATATTGAAAGACAGTGCAGGAAAATTTGTCGCTTGCGCAGCACTGTGCTGAGTTCACGTGACCGGTATCTTATCCTCTTTCGATACTAGCGACGGAAGCCAGTTCAAGGCCCGCTTCAACATCGCGATAGATGCATGAAGCAATTTGTCTTGTCCTCTCTCCTCCACCTGTGATGATAATGGATTGTCTGTCTTAGAATAAATAGGCTAATCAGCTCGTGGGCGTTTTCACGTCATGA
The DNA here is from genome assembly GCA_001654545.1 of Fusarium agapanthi. NCBI lineage: Eukaryota > Fungi > Ascomycota > Sordariomycetes > Hypocreales > Nectriaceae > Fusarium > Fusarium agapanthi. The sequence continues at coordinate 108,667 of LTDI01000220.1, forward strand.
TTCGATGAGATTCTGCCAACCTTTCTTATTGAAAAATGTGCTACCTCAGTATTGCTTTTTTTGTGGAAGTCAAAATTTGATCGCTCACTTTTCTTCTTCTTTTTTTTTTGCGTTTGGAGGAACAGCCACAGCCAATTAGCCAACACAACGCAGTTGAAGATCAATGCCGGCACGTAGGTTGAGATTTGGGACATCCCGGTTCTAGGGACCTTCGCGTGTCGTCAGGGATCGAAGAGAAGATTCGCTATAAGGGAGTTGCTTCAAGTTTTACGTATAATGTTTTTCTATCGAGTAGCTCATTCGCAGGCTTACTGGAGACAAATTAAGGGGACCAGAAGCTGTCAGATTTGTGCCCTTTATTGGCTGCTTTGTTACGTCAATGCCGGATCCGCACAAGTCTCATACTTCAATAAGTGCATAAAAATCCACTCTTATCTCGGGGCCCTGGTCCGAATCCGCCGACAAGTTTATCCACTTCCTGCACGTCAACGAATCAGAACCATCTCTACAGCTATGTAGCCCCACCCGCCTAACTCTGCCAGACACAAAGGTCAAATGGCTCCCCCAAAAGTCTACGACCCAGAGATTGTGACAGAGAACGAGCGAGTTGAGTGAGATCTCCCCTGGTCTGTAAGAGCAAGCCCGTCGATCATTATCGAATCTCTATCGGCATCGAATGTACGTCGACGCAGTCACTGCCACCCTGAGATCTCTTGTCTGAGAGGATAATCGCAGACAAGCCAGCGAGATCTGAGATCTACTTTTTTGAACTCATATTCTCTTGGTCTTATACCGACGGCCCACGCCTTGGGTCGACATCCGCTTGCTTGCCTTGCCTTGCTTCCATGGTTCCGTCTAGTCCACAGGCTCGCTCTCATTAGGTAGATTACAACTGGACAACCAGCAGCACCCTTCCTTTACTCGAGTGTCTGCCAACTTCCTTCTCCCACTTCTTTTCTCCTTCTTCTCTTCCTTCCTATTTTCGACCAATATTCAGCCTGGCTGAATCTCAAATTTACCAACCACCCCCGTCACGTCAGATTTCAGCCCCGGTATCTTGCGTGCGCCCTCTACTTTTCCTGTCAGTCAGCTCAACGTGCGTACCTGAGTACCGGGTCCGCCGTCGCATTATCAAAGCCCAGCCCAGCCCAGCCAGGCCCTTAGCAGAGACAGCCCAGGCAGAGCAGACTTCTAGGAACCCAGAAGCAGACGACAGTATCCGCTGTACAGTTTTGTACCGCACCGAACCGTACCTTACTGAACCTAATCGCACCCGCGGGAGACCCTCCAGCCCAGCCCAGCCCCCCGTCCGTCCTTGCGACTCCCATTCTTTCTCCCCATCCCCGTACTGAAAGCGGATCAACCCTCTTTGTGGCATCGCTCCCGTGTCTTCGCATTACCTTCTCCTGGGTCCCCGTCTTTCGACAAATCTACCAATTCCTTTCTCAACGCCTCGATTTGCGCTCTTTTTGGGCCTCATTTTTTCCAGGCCGTCTCGTGGTTCACTTCAATCAACCTGTTCGCTGGTCCCGGCTTTTGGAATCTCGTGACGTGCCACTCGCCCCATCGTCACCTTATTCGCCCACGACCTCCTCTTCCCCCCCGTCGGCTTTGTTCTCGCTATTGTCCACATTCGCAGCGCGAAACCACACCACCAAATAATTATCTTTTCCCCTCGCCGATGCCTTGACGGTTCCTATCGCCTCGACCCTCTACGGTTCCACAGCGGAAAACTCAATAGTCACACTTTTGATCTATATTCCCTTGTCGTTTTTGGCGTCCGTCACGATCACTATCGCACCGTGCATCCAGTCCTGTCTCGTCGCGACACGCGAAATACCTATTATAGACATCCTCAGCCTCGAGTATCCGACAATCGTCTTTCGTGCACCCATTCGCGTCGTCTGGCAATCTCACTTCATTCCCATCGTTTGACGTATGCGATAGTATTTCAACGCGATCGTCGATATCCACGCCGTGGATAATCGACCCGACTACTTGATCATGATGGCAACAAGTATGGGCCCGAATTTCTCTGGGCATCCTGCTGGCATGGGGCATCCAGGTGTCGCCGGCCACCCCATGGGACCTGGTGGTATGCCTCACAACCCGGGTCAGCAAGGTGCTCCTGGTGGAATGCCTCATCAATTCGGAGGACCTATGGTCTCTGCTCCCGGAGCACAAGTAAACCCTGCCCTCATGGGCGGTATGCCGCCGGGTGCGAACCCAAATGCTCATGCTTTGCAGCACCTCAATCCCACCGCGCAGCAGCAAATGCTTCAACAACAGCTCCAGCAACAACATTGTATGAGATACCCTACTGGCACTGTCCTTGACATCCCTGTCCCTGCGCAAGCGCTAATTGGCTCATTCACAGTTGGTAATCCGCAAGCGATGGCTGCGATGCGACAGCAGCATCATCTACTTCAGCAACAACAAGCGCGACATCTCATGGCTCAACAAGCTTTCGCTCAGACTAACGGTATGCCCGTGGGCATGGGTCAGTTTAGCCAGCTCAACCCTCAGCAGCTCCATCAACTCAGAAGAGGCTTGGCTCCGGTAAGTCAATTGATAACCAAGCTGCCATTCGCGTCTTTTCAGCTAACAAATCAGGGACAGCATCCACAAGCCCAAGCGATTATGGCCCAGCAGTTTGCTCTGCAACAACATCAAGCGCAACAACAGCAGCAACAACAGCAACAGCAACAGCAACAGCAGCAACAACAACAACAGGTTGCTCATGCTCAGCAAATGCAAGCTGGGCCTAATCCAGGCCAACCGATGCAGATGAACGCTCAAAGCATACAAGCTATGCAGCAAAATCAGCTCGCTCTTCAAAATCAGATGGCCAACCAGCAGGGTCAACAACCCCAGGGACAACCTCAGCCTCAACCCCAACCACAACAGCAGCAACAGCAGCCTGGCCAGCAACAGCCTCAGCACACCCCTCAGCAATCATCACAGGCTGGTACACCCGCTCCCACTGGGCCTCAAACACCAGCTCAAACGCCCAGTTCAACTCCTGCTCAGCCTTCCCAACTTCCACCTGGACAGAGCCAACCCCAGGTGCCACAAACTCCTGCTCAACCACAAGCTCAACCGCAGCCTCAGCCCCAGGCACAGTCACAACCGCAGCCACAAGCCCAGCCTCAACAGCATCAGATGAGCGCCACGACCGCGCAGCAACTTGCAATTCAAAGCCAAATTCTCCAGCAGCAGCGACGAGATAGCATGAAGGGCCAGTGCTTACTAAAGCTGATGCAATTCAGCGAACACTTGAGTGGCTTTCCTGTAAGATATATCGTGACGGAGTCCTCAACGACAAGCTAACAAGAGATCTCTAGGGCTCAAAGGGCCGAGATGACCTCTCCTACTGGCACGGCTTTGTAATGCGCTTCTTCTCACCAAATGGCGTCTTTCGTCATTCATTACATATCACCGACGCCGAGGATACGACCGATAAGCAATATGAAATCGCTTATCCTGCTATTGCTCGATACTTCCACACGCATTTCGGCAGTGGCGTGAAGAATATGCAGTTGATCATGGATAAGGGTGTGACAGATCGGCCTCTTCCTGGCGATTGTCACTGTATCGAGAATTCGAAGGCCAGTTTCGTTTATTGGTTCGAGACTGGATCTCACGTAAGACATTCTGACTGGTCTGAGTAAGTGAGTTAGTTACTAACATGTTGGTAGTTGGTCGCTAGTGGTACGCTCCGAGCACAATTCGACGCTGAACAAAAGATCGAACTATTCGAGTTCCTCACCACGAGTCACGACGAATTCATATCACGAAAACAGGTCATTGATGCCGCGAAGCCCGCCCATATGTGGATGAAGGACTGGCACAAAACTAACTCACAGGATGGCAAATCACCCGAATTGTCTAAGAAGGGCAAGGGTCGACAGTTGAAGTCACCTCAAACCCAGCCACCAGAGGTCCTAGTTGACCTGCCGGATTCGGCTGTCAATAGCAAAGGTGTGACTGAAGCTGTCTTCCAGTTTCTCGAGGTAGGGACAGCTCACTCAACGTAAGTAAGAGTGACGCTAATGAATAATGTCCAGATTGTTGAAGTGATGGGACAGATGAACCCATTATTCCAATTTTACCATTCGAACCCCGGCCTAGGACCGTACCAAGCCCTCGATCAGTATGTCTCAACACAGATCAACGGAGTTCCCCCCAACATGAACGGTCAACAAATACCCCCCGGCGCCCGCACACCGAGCTTCGGACAATTTCCCATGGGTGCAAGCCCAGCCGCAGCTCATATGAATCTCCCTGGATCACCACACATGGGCAGCCCAGCGCCCGGACACATGCAAGCCCCCGGAATGCAGATGCAGCAAAGCCAGCAGGGCACTGGCTCCAGCGGTCCCAGTGCAAACACATCCCCCGCCTCGAACAAGCGCCGACGGCCATCAGCAGTGAAAGAGGAGGATGGATCTGGAGCACCTACGCCTGCTGCCAATGGAATGCCACGTAATGCCAAACCACCTACACCAAGGATGCCAAAGCGTCTCAAGGGAAACCCGCCAGCCCAGTAAGGGATGGGCTGCTTGATTATCTCGCACATCCAGATATTTGAGTATTTTATTCAGCATTACTTTGCATGGCGGCGTCAGTTCGTGTTTGTGTTTGCCATAGGCCTCTGGGAAAAATATTTTGTTGTGACAGAATGAAGGTATTTTGAAAGACGTGTATTTCCACACACATACAATCTTGACTGTGTTTGTCAATGCATAACGGATGCTCTTGGGAGGCCCCTTCTTGGAGCACACCTTTTCACTGTTCAGTCATCTTTATCTGGGCAGTGAATTGGAGACACGGATGACGAGACCCACGCATGTCGGAACATGCACATAATGATAGTAAACGACATCGTCATGGGCCTGTTTCTCGAGCATCAAAGCCCACCAATAGAGGGGAATGGAGGATAAGGGGATTAATTTGGGTACCGTGGTTGAAGTTACCTGCTCTTGTACTCTTGTACGACTACAGAGGCCTGGGGCACAGGCTGGCGCCGAAAGTCTTGACTACCCTTACTTGTTTTTGTCATCTGCATTTGACTTTGTCTTGTTTATTTATCTGAAAAGGACGCTCAGCAAGTAACTAGGTGTATATGGTGGGGGGAGTTCGGAGACACTGGTGAATTGGTCGAGCATGCTGTTGCCATCAATGGTCGTGTTAATTTAAGAGCTAAAGACCCAAATCACCGGGGAAAGGAGCTGAGGTTGTGCCGTGTTGCGTTGCGTTGACTTGTGAGCAGTCTGATGGCGCGAGGATCATGGGTTTATTCAGATTATACCTAGGCTAAATATGGAGTTTGGTCTTTACGATGTTAATTCGAATTGTCTGTCTGTCCACGTCTTTGCTTTATCTTAGTGTTGACGGTTAGTCTATGCTGCTTGACGAGTGTCTAAGTCTAATAAAGCAACATTTGGGGCAGAGATTCACTGTGCCATATAGTACAACCCAAAACCCGATATTGCACGAAACAGAAGTGAGTGATTCATGTCAGATTGCTCTGAGTCTTTTCAGGCATTCGCTACCGAGAAATAATGTCCCTTACCGGGTGTTCTGTTGAATTATTGTACCACTTGTGATGAGACAGTATTAGACGAGGCAACTAGCAATTCCATGAGCATATGAGATGATGTTATCGATACATTTTGATGCGAGGATGAATAGCGTATTAGTTCCCTTCCCTGGAATATTCTTGCTCTTATTGCATACATCAAGTTCCAACAAATGTCCCTCCCTTTGTCCCTAAACTGCACCTCGCCGGTCGTCCAGCTTCATCGTAATGTTTGTTGATGTCACTGTCCTTATACTCAATCAGTACTCAATTTGCTTGGCTGGAGATAGAGCTGAATGAACGTACTGGAGTATGTGCTCTCAGGCATTGTTTTTGAACCACCAGCCAGAAGTCTTCTTGGCCGGGAGGTGTTCACCACGAACGGAGATGTAGCACTTGAGTGCTCCTCTAGAAGAAGCCATCATCTCCTTGAGAAGAAACCACTCAAGCTCAGAGCGAGCCATGATGTCTGTCTTGGTGACGAGATCACGATAATGCCACTCCTTGTCGCTAGGTCCAAGTGGGTAAATCTTGCCGCCATAGGTCCAGTACAGCGTAGCAGAGATGAGCTTGGGACGGCGGACTTGGCGACTGAAACGATTCTTGCTGGATGCCTCGACGACAGGGAGCTTTTCCCGCAGGAGGTTGAGAAGATGAACTCTGGAGGTATTGAGGGGAATGTTCAGAGGGGTCGGGAGAGGATCCCACGAGCCGGTGAGAGTGCTGTCATGGCAGGGGTCATGAACAATGAGATCAAACTCGAGCTGTGAAACTGGTGGGAGAGGCACAAGAGGTTTTGCATCACCTGGGGGTTTTTCGGTTGAGCTGCTCAGAGCTGAAGGGAAGCTTTTGGCCTTGAGTGGATGATGCGCAAAGGGCTCTTGGGCAGTGATGAACAAGTCCATGGCACTTGGTAACTCTGAGGTCCAGAGTTTGAAGGACGCAGTGAGATGAGGCGAAGATAGCGATGATGAGAAGGCTGAGGAAGCGGAGGCGTTGTGTGTAATTCAGGCCACCTGAGATGTTGTTGAAGTGAGGGGTCGTGTTTTAACTGCTGCGCCAGAGACTCAGCTCTTCTTCAGTGAGATAGGGGTTTTGCTTCTGATGAGCACGCAGAAAAGGGCGAGTGTTGGCGTGAATCTGAGCTGGCCAGGGGCTGACAGTGACAACTTGGCTGGGATGCTTCCGAACAACACACGATCACAGTCACAGTTTGAGGGATCCCATTTGCGTCACAGGCTTCAGGTGCTATCAATGTATTCAGAAGAAACTAGAATGAGGAGGTCTAACACTTCATTTCTGTTCACTGCTTGACCGATTGCAAATCCCCTTATTCCTCCGTGTCATCAGGCTCCACGCTTGTAACTTTAGGCATTTTAGGTGCCGGCTCAGGATCAGTTGTCGCAGGGGTAGTATCAGTTTCTGGTTTAGCTGGCTCAGGCACGGCGGTATTATCTCCGGTGTTCGAAGGTTCAGGCGCATTGGTGTTGATGGCATCCGTTGAAGAGGTTGATGATGGTGAAGGCTGACGAGCGACAGGAGGAGCAGTCGGAGTATTGTCAGTCGAGTTATTCTGGTTGCTGTCAGCGGTGTCATTTAAGTTTCCGCTCGGAGGAGTACTCTGATCGTTATCGGTTTGTTGGGCCAGAATCTTAATAGGCACATAACCATGCTAGAGAATTATATTAGCTATCTCCTTCTCCTCAACCACTTCCCTCTAGCCGATGCACTTACATCGACCAAGATAAAGGCTCCGTAGTTATTTGTTACTGTGTCCATCATCAACGTATGGAACTCTGGGGCTGTCATATCGCCAAATGACACCTTCTTCACAAGATCTGGTGGTGAAACAGGTCCATCTGTTGGGTTGATAGTGAGGATTGAGCGGTAGCTTCTGGTGAGATAGAGTGTGCAACGCCGGGTATAAGCATTTCCTAATCCATGCTGTTCGGACCACCAGGTTAAGTTTCCTAGCACTGTTTCTCGAGCTGGAGGATGGTTGTAGCAGGCATCGTTCGAGGCCAGAACAGTTCCTGCACGGTGGTAGATGACCTTGATCCTGACGGGCGGAGAAAAGACAGGCCGATACAGTGGAAGTAGCTGAACAGGGGTTATGATGAATTGTGGTAGAATAACCGGCGTCGTAGGTACATTCATGTGAACTATTGGGAGGATGTAGTTCCCAAAGATGGGGGGTGGAAATAGGAAAGCCATAGTTGTCGAGCTTTGGGGTAATGGAGGGAGTTGACAGATAAGGCATCGTGGTTTCTGGTAGAATTTGCTGCTCTAAATACATGAAATGGTACGGCTACCTATGGGACGTTTAGTCACGGTGGTCAAGTTGGGTTCGTGATGATATGCTTGGTGTCACTCACTACACTGTTCAGCCTCTGTGAGTACATCTCGTTCAGCCAAGTCCAGCTTGTGATTGAATGCATTAACAAGGCCCACCGCTTTTATCTTGATTCTTTTTTTAGTAGCCTATAGGTATGGGTAGATATTTTATTTCATGTATCATCCCCAAGAGTACCTAGGTGAGTTGTTGAGATGATTGCGTCTGACAGGTGGATGAAGTACTCAGGACTTGAGTCGATCGGCAGCCAATAGTGAGACATAATAGCAAGCATCTTAAATATACAGTATGTAGATATGTATATGTATATCAACTTCCTAAGTTAGGTAATGGTCATCCATCTCTGAACTGGCACCACTTTATAAGTGGATATGTACTATTATGATCAAGGCACTCTTCAGATGACAAAAGCATACTCGTCCATTGGAAAGTGCCCACCATTCGCGCCTGCTCTGTGTATCAGACCAGCTCCTGCCGGCATCGAAATTAATAGCTTCTCCCTTGAAAGAATTGCATGTCCAATATTGAATTTCTCATCCTCCAACCCAACTCAGTCCAATCGACCACTCTACTCTCCCTTGTTGTTTAATAACCATTGGCCTATCGCAAATCGCTCCGATTGTCAGATCTAGGTTCGGCAATTGCATGACGGCAGAGACAGATCCTGACATAGTTGGCAACTGCCTCTGACGTATCATATCACACTACCGTAAGATCGACGGGCCTTCGTGCGTTGCCTTGGCTTGGCCTTATCCTCACCAAGCAAGTCAAGTCCCCCGCGCCCCGATAAACTCTATCGATCGCTTGCTGTAACTACTAAGCTATCATCCGCCAATTTGAGCAGCGTTAGCGTTAGAGCTGTTGTTACTGTTCCATTGCTGTGGAGCGGATTGAGGATAATGACATAACTAGACGCCAATGACCAGGAAATCACTGGTTCAAATGTCACGAATGCGTTCTTGACAAGATGTCTCGGCAATCACAATGCCGTGGACAAGTCAACGGTGGTGAATGGACAAAAGGGCCCTCCATCCTCCTCCCTGCAGTTTTGTTGTTGCAACTGGGCTCTATCCCTACAGTAGGTGCAGAAAAGAAAAGCTCAACCGAAGCGGTGACAATCAAACATCCTCTTCACCGTCAGACACCACTGGACTCGGTAGGTAGCCAGGTGATATTAAAAGTTACTAACCCTCCACACCCGAGCCATCGGACTTCCACAACATGAGCGCCACGTCCTCAACGTCCAGTCTTTAGTCCGGGATCAGCCTCTGGACTCTGGACGACGCTACCACTAGTCTACAGCGTGCATTGCACCGGTCCTTCTGTTCCGCGCCTCCTCGACAAACCCTCAGCTTGCCGTGCAGTACAGAAATGCCCTGCTACGGACATCGAAGACTCGGTGGCGTGGGGATCGTATTTTGGTTCCTGCAACTTTTTCGTGGCATTCGACATTGATTTCGACTTAGTCTATTGGCTTTGGCAAACCGAGACGAGACCCTTGCTACAAAACCTCGAGATCAATCCGACATTTCTGACTGGTGGTCAATCGTGTGCACCACTCACCAACCATCTAACCTCTTACCTCTGATCACGTCGGTAGCCATGATACAATGAAGGGGGGCGGGCTGCTTATTCCACCATGGTTCGAATACCACGAGCCAAGTTGCTCTGACTGGGCCATTGTCAGCATCGCCTTTGGCATGACTCTGTGTCTGGCAATCTTTGGTCTCATTCGTGTGGGCATTCAAACTTATCATCAATGGAAACGCGCACAAAGAATTACATCGTACATGGTCTTGATATGGCTTGAATTGGTCTCCAGTGCTATTATTGGAGGTCTTGGCTGGGGTTATGTTCGAGGGACTATTCGCCCAGGGTGAGTCTTTGGTTGCTCAATCTCTATCTTCAATGACATCAAGCTCAATGATTAACCATATCACTTCAAGGTTCTTAATATATTTCTTCATCTGTATGTTCGCTGGCTCAAATTTTCAGTCCTGGGCTAATCTCTACAGTGCTCCTTTGGGTATTTCAAATCCATTGTATTATGCAAATCATTGTCAATCGAATAGCCCTCCTCCATGTTTCACCGATCATCGTTCGACGACTAAAATGGGGAATCTTTGTTATTCTGGCACTTATTAACGTTTCAGTCTTTTGTATTTGGATACCGGCTCGACTGCAAATCAGCCAGACTTATATCGACATCAACAACATTTGGGACCGAATCGAGAAAGGGATTTTTGCGGTTATTGACCTGGCTTTGAATTTCTACTTTGTCTATCTCGTCCGCTCGTCCCTCATATCGTACGGTCTAACCAAGTATGTGGTGTTGTATCGCTTCAACCTGGTGATGGTCATCGTCTCCATCTCGATGGACGTAAGTCTTCACTATTCAACACTTTTTATCAGCCGGCTGACACTTAAATAGATTCTGATCATTGGGTCAATGTCACTACGGAATACATTTCTGTATGTTGAAACTCCCTTGTATTGCCCATCAGCTAATCGTTGTGCAAGATACGTCGAGTTTCACCCGCTTGCATATCTCGTCAAGCTTCATATCGAATTGTCGATGGCCGAGCTCATTGCCAAGATCGTCAAGGCCTCCGGGCCCAACCTCGCTCCTTGTCGCTGCACTTGCCATGACAATCCCAACCATACATTCCTCCATCAACTACAATCTCGACACAGTGCACCTGCAGTTCCCAATGTGACTGCACCAACTACTGGAAGATTCCGTCGCTCTTGGCCGATGTCCAAAGCCACACGCAGCAGAGAGAAGCGCCGCGGAGGAACCCGATCACAAACTCCGTCCTTGACCAAGAAGATAGTTTCAAAGAAGCGGCAAAGTACCGAAGAAAATCAGCCGAAACAGCAAGTCTGGAAATCTGACACCAATACCGGTACAGACTGCGCCTCGCACAACTTGCCGAGTTCTACAGGACAATCGAACGAAAGCTCACACGATCATAATGACTGAAGCCATGACGGAGAATCGCGTAAGCGAGCATCTTCCTCATGCCTCTGAACGTTCTGCCCTACAAGGCCAAATCAGGTAGTCATGGTAGGTTTGGAGCGAACACGGCGCACTATGACTCCAGAGGGTTCAGAAGATATCAATATGAATGGCTCAGGAATGACTCAGAAAAAAATGAAGGACATGAAAGGCCCTTTCTATGGACGCTGTCTAAGAGTTCGATTTGACCTCGATGAGTCTCAAACACTTTGTTTCGGTACCAAAAGCGACCCCACCGAGCAACTACCGGCGCACCCTGCTCTTCTTCTCCCCGGTCTCCACCTCGGTGAGCCTGATGAGATATTGCTGGGGATGTCGAGGGGCTGCTCTCTGATGCCACAATCGGCGCAGGAGCCTACCAGACTTTTGCGATGGTCGGATGTTGAACAATCGATTAGCAATTATCAGCTGGGGAGATGATGTTGATCCATGATCTCAGTATGTCCCTCCCAGTCGTTCTCGCGATTTATTGTACTGGTAGATCATTGTCCCACATATGAGTCAATGGAACCCGAAATCTTGGATATTACGAGGGCAGAGAGGCATCCCAGTTATTACCTGGGACACAATAACATCCTAAACAGGGGATCACAAAACCTGGCATCTATGTCAAGCATTGCCACAATAGTTTGAATTTGTCCTCAACTACCCGCATTGCCCAACTTCAGTTCAATTAACTGACAATGGCTCTCATATCGAGCCATCATGAATTTGTAATTTGTTTTGTTCATGTGCTTGGATCTCACTTTTATAGAGACGCTCATCATTATCCAGCCTGATCCGCTATCAGACAAATAGCAAAAAACGCCGTGAATCCTGTACAGAGCCATACCGAAGCCCTACCATTGTGTCTTTCGTGACACTATGCCGTGTATGTTTTGTTCCCGAACCCTAAGTTCCTGCGGATATCGTACGAGCTCTCCTCTTCATAGCAAGTAGTCATAGAATGCTCCTCAAAAATGCATTGCCGTGTCATCGCACCCCCAAATCTGTTCCATATGCACGCTCATTTTAAATCGTTACAGTCATCCACCGGGCGCATGTTCGCCGTATACTCAAGTACAGGTCGTAGGACCCTTGTGAAACTTGACAATGTTGTATATCGTATTACATGACACCAGGGGCTGGGTTCTCGTGCTTAGCGGTGCTGCCCTTGCCTCTCCAGGTGCTAACAGCAGGAATATTGGCCTCATAGCGAACTTCCTCGGTACCGTAGGCTCCTGGGGTAAGTTTGATCAAGGTGTGTAAGGGCACATTCATCCAAGGGCTCTTAGACTGGTCCTTCTTCATGAAGTATGCATATATACATCGTAGCACAGCTTGGTGGGTGACGATAAGAATATCTTCACTTCGCTCCAATTCCATGATGATGGGCTCAAGGCGGATAACAACATCGCGGTACGACTCTCCGCCACGATATCGATAGTTGTACTTGTCTTCATCGCGAGCGGCAAAGTCCTCGGGATATCGGTCCTTGATCTCCTGGTAGGTCAAGCCATCGCATACTCCTGAGTCGAGCTCATCGAGCGCCTTCCACTGGAGTTGATTGTAGTGCTGGGGAAGGAAACGAGAAGTAGCAATGGTGCGTCGCAAAGTTGAGGTCCATACTGTTAGTGGTCGGTCGTCCTACCCAGTGTTAGCCACATAAAAAAATATATTAGGGTGCGGCTGGACTTACCCCAACTGATTTTCGGACGAGCTCAGGAAGTTTTCTGGCATATTGTTCACCACGAGGAGAGAGGAGTGTATCACCGCCAATTCTTCCGTCAATGTTATACAAGGACTCGCCATGCTATAAAGATTGTTAGTGACTGATTTGAGCGCGCAACGGAATCGCTCTTACTCTTGATAGCCAAACTGAACGAGGACGAATGTGTAGATTCATGAGATAGTACACAATGCGACTTTGGAGATAATCTCGGATACGGCTGATAATGACTTGCTTACCGACATCCATGATCTTGAGGTAAGTTAGGTGAGACTCTTTGCCATCAGCGTCGATGGTGCAGTACACCTTTTCATAGTTGCGAATGCGGTTACGGAAATCGAGGGCGGCAGTCTCAGGGTCCTGTCCGCGGTAGTCCGGGCTGGTAGTCTTGACGTCTCGGATATTGGCCATGATGAGCTCTTCGTCGTCGCACTTGCTCTCGACAAAGAGAACCTCGATACCGTTTTCGTTGCAGACCTCGAGAACCCACTTGCGGCGTTCCAGAGTAGAATTGGTAGCATCAAGAATACCAACAATGCCGCCAGACCGAAACCAGGCGAGCATGTCAGCAACAGCAGCCTCGGCGGCAGCACGACGAGTGCGTTCTCCTTCGGGATTGTTGATATCGAAAAAGTCGGCCGTGGGTTGTGGTGCATCATTGCGGCGGTAGTTGCCAACATTGAAAGTCTGTGCAGGGATGGAGAGCCACTGAAGATATCGCTGAGCTGAGAAGTTGGTCAGCTATGATGGCGCATGATGCAGATGCAGATGCAGATGCAGATAGAAATAGAACCTACCTCTTTGGGCAATATAACTCTTGCCTCGGGCTGGTAGGCCGACCATGACCACGCAGATCCTGGTATCTTCGGCCTGAACACCGGCACCGTTAGTTCGAGAAGGCATCGTGGCTGATGATTTGCGACAAATGGGATGTAAGTTGGTTGGGCGGGAATGGGAATTGAAAGCGACTGCTACTGAGCAGAGCAATCAAGGTTCACAAATGAGAGCCAGGCACTGATCAAATCTGATGAAGCTCCAACACTGCAGAGGCATCAAATAAAGAAGGGGATGAGATTGGAATGACGATAGTCTAATCGAAGACGAGTGATAGAATGTTGGAGTCAGAATGTTAGTGGTTGCGTGAGCCGAGGCAGACTCTGCAGAGGGGAGGGTGAGTGAGGAGAATGGAAAGAGCTGGGTGAGTTCTTTCCGACGACTGGATCCGAAGGTAGCCAGCCAGTTGAGATCAGATGAGGAAGCCACGGCACGTAGATGGATGGTATGTTCCTTCCCAACGGAGTAGATTCACGTCGATGATACGCCAAATTGACCCCAATCGAGTGGCCTCAATGCAACCTTGCTCGATGCAGTAAATAGAGGCAGTCGAAGCTTTATCCGTCTGTATATGCAGCCCAAAGTTGAACTGGCCGAGAAGAGCAAGACTCAGATGAATTTGATGTGATCTGCAGTAAAGGCACCCGGGGCAAGGGAACCAAGACTTCGGGGAGAAGCTGTTTGAGGATGAGGTGGAGGGTAGAGTGAGGGGTCGAATAGAGAGCGAGCGGTCTATGGATGAAAGGAAAAGAAATTGAGAAGTATGGACAGCAGCTGTTTTAACTAGTTGCTCTATAGAGTAGCAAACCGTGCCTGGGGTAAAGTAGCGTAGCGAATAGCCCGAGGGCACAGGAGGTCAATGAGGATAAGAGAGGTCAAGTGACAGAAGTCCAAGGTGAAGTAAGGTAAGGGTATGCAGGTAGCTAAGGTAAGGTAAGGTAGCTCGGGATGAAGATGGAGTCGCGGTTTTGAGGCTAAGAGAGGGACCCAACCAGCTGAGTATCACACTTGATACGGTGCAGCTTATCGCTGCTATAGCAAGAAGAAAATACCTGTCCTTTAGTCAAGGTAATCGGGTTTGCTCCATCACAAACACGAAAGAAAGAAAAAATCATGTTAAGCATGCGGCTTGCATCGTCTTTCTCAAGGTCGTGGCTCCATCATGAATGACGATGGAATGGATACAGGCCAATGGGATTACGTCGTTGCCCCGCTAAAGCCCGCGTTTCTGATCCACTGTCGCGGGCCAAACCTCCCCCGCCGCCGCTCGGATGGACGCCGTGCGTGTCTGTAGAGGCCCCGGGACGGTCGAGACGCCCTGTAAGGTGGCTCGGAGACGGTCCTGTAGGGGAGGACAGAAGGTCGGGTGCTCCAAAAACACCCCTGAATCTGACTTTCATCATGTCCCTTCCGGTCTCTTACCGGGGGAACCTCCACTCTGCAAAATTTCCATTTCCCTTTGCCGATCAGATGGTGGGGGAGGAAAGCCGCAGACCTGCCAGAGTGTAGAGTCCTGTACGTAGCCGCTAGCTCAACCTTCGTTGCAGCTGTTTCATGGTGACCTGCCTCCGGATCCTCCCGGCATGGCCCGGAGACAGCAACCAGATATCAGGCATTTAAGGGCAATCTTCAGCGTCAAAAGCTCAGAAAGATGGTGTTGAGGGTATGCAGTAGCCACTGAGAATATTGCCCCTGGTTGTGTGAATTTAGGCATTTCACCCCAGACACCGACAAGACGCCGAGCCCAGAACCGACCGAGTCAGCTCCAGCAAACAGGCATTGATACTGGCATTGGCGTGGATATCGATAGATCCAAATCTCATCACACTTGCCCCGTGCTCTTTACCCTTCCTTACCCGGGCCGTCAGCCTCAATTCACGGTCAACTGTAACTGTTTGCCTGGGCCCGTCTGTCTGGGCGCAACTACAGGACGGTACTGTATGCTGCAGGAACCGCCACCAGTTGCCGCTCACGAGACCTATGCTGAGCTCCGGGTCTGTCCGGATTGGCACCACTGGTATCATGTCGTATCGTGTTGTTGCGATATCATGACTTGCAATTTCTTTTTGAAGGTCCCCAGGTGCCGTTTTCTGGGGTACGTTCTCGGCCGATGTTTGCATTTCCAACGCATGTTATATATGGGGTCATCCGTCTTCTGACCCATCTTCCATTCGATTTGACGTTGTGATATGATGGGAGATGCACCTTGAACCTATTTCTCACTCGAGCTCCCAGACTTTCCCGACGTGGGGTCCCCTCACCCCAGGTTTAGTTGCTTTTGCGGCTTTCTGTCGTGTTGTGCTGCTGCCCTTACACCGCCTTGCGGCCTCACGATAACGAAATTTGGTGGATCGGATTCGTTCGCTTGAACACTGACAATGAATTAAAGAAATGTTTTATCTCGTACCTTGCTAAAGGCAAAGGTATTCGCACGACCCCTCGTCCGCACAGGTGACGGAGGTCCAGCTGCGACACCTCTCATAATGTTCTTGTGCTTCGGCCCGTAGTGTCAGACGTCGATGACAAATGTTGAAGTGGTAAGGTTTTTTAAACTGTCTCTGGTGATCCTGTATCCGAACCAAACAGGATGGGGTGCGTCAGTCCAGGATGTCTTTTAAGTTGAGTCTTGTGACTCAAGTCGAATGCTTGACTTGCGACGGAGGCAACCGTGAACCTGTGAAGATGGATGACGGCTAGAAACAGCATGATAACTAAGTAACTACCACGAACTACCTTCCATTGCGGGTTATCGCGATAAGCATCCCACACAACATCACACGACGAATCACGTTCCACTGCAGATACACGATGGTGGTGTTTGCATTGGAGCTTTTCGCTGAGAATTTCACTTGGGCCCTGGTCATCGGAAGAGAAAACTTCTGTCTGTCAATCAAGTACCAAAAATAATTGGTCATAGACCCAAACTAGTTCTTACTAAATCTACTAGATCTTTTTGTCGCTTGGAATATGTTTCCCAAGTTTTCTTGCCTGCTCTTGTCTGGTTTCGATATGAATTTACATGGAGATTAGATCAGATACCAAGAAATTCTAGGGTCTCGCGCATCGCTTAATGAGAATTCTACAAGTATTGACTAAGATAAAAGCCTAATTTTATCTTGTGACGACTGATAATGTCGCTGTGGGATGATGCTGTATAAGTGGCAACCGACCAAAGGCCCCCATATGCTTCAAGCGCCGATTCTTGTTTCTGTCTGAATTAAAACACGATAAACTGTAAGAACTGAGAAATGAAATCGGTGAGATCGTTCTCAATATAACTTTGGTGATAAAATCACTGAAGGGGATAGGTAGGAAAACCGCAAATGCCAACCCCAAGACAAGCATAAACATCGATCCAAGCCATCGATTCCAATTCTATTCGTACAAGTAAAAAAGAAAAACAACAGCCCAATGCGGGACTCGAACCCGCAGTCTTCTGATTAGACTATTTTGAAGGTTAGCATTCATCTTCAAGCGGATGTCGAAGCATGGTGTTGGGGGTTGAGGAGGAAGACTGACAGTCAGACGCGTTAGCCATTACGCCAATCGGGCTCTGGGTGCTAGATTGCGGAAGAATACAGTTTCTGTTTTGGATTATGTGTCTGTGGCCAGTCTAGTGACGTCTGCTACCCCATCTTTGATGTCCCTGAATGACAAGGGGTGCCACACACTATCGACATTCACACGATACAGTGGGCTGCTCTGTTGCAAAAGCACCCAATAGCAGACTTGAGGACTTGTTAAAAGATTGGAACTCAAAATTCAATCATTTGTCGTATTCAGTCTCACGTTGAGGAGCTGGATTCATATATGCAGCACCCCTTCTCCTATCTGCGATCTTATAGCCGCCTCCACCATGTGGAATAACGAGACAAAATCTTGTTTCGTAAGGTAGCGTCAGCTTACCAATCTTGTTCATATAACCACCAGATGCATGATGGTAACAATTTCTGCTTCAACCAGTATATTTTACACCTTTAACATTCTGCCTCTACAGGGCTACATCCCTTGTTTTCTCCTTAGGTGACAGGCTTCCTGGACACGGACAGCTATTTGGAGTAGAAACGCATCTCTGCGCCACCCACATCAAAGACAGCCACAACGTTCTGCAAGAACAGATCCCCCAAAATATATGGCCCAGATCCTCCCGTCGAAATTGCGATTGCACATTTCCCAGTCACCGGTTCGGTGAAATCCTGGTAGATCAAATCAGCTGGGTTGATCCACAACCGAACCCCTTTGATGATGACCGCAAAATGGGGAGGAATGGCATTGCAATCGACAAAGTAGGCACTCCACTCAAACATCCACGTGGCTGGGGGCTGGAAAGCTTTTGCAATGGCTTCGGCCAGTGCTTTTAGAGCTGTTAGTAACCATAAGTAACGTGAAGCGGGTTAACTAACGAGGGGGGATATGCATCATTGTAGTCCCAGTGTCGACGATGTAGGGATATTTTGCGGTGTCTGTTGTGCTTCCCCATTGTAAACCATCTGGAATGATGGTGTAGAAGGAAGGTTCCCAGCCAGTCTTCTCACGCTCAACGAGCTTGGCCTGTAAGTTTGTTAGAAACATGAACATTAAAGAGACCCTCTCTCTCTGCCGGATCCACTGACAATGATGAGATCTGTTGCTGCGAACGACTTGGGTCCCCATGGCATAGGAGGAAGACCGCCCCAAGCCAGGACACCATCGCTGGTGTTTCTTTCGATAGAAACGCTGAAGACAGGATCGGCCGCGCCCTTTGAGATAGCTGTAGTAAACCAAGGCGAGTAAGGGTAATTGTTCCATTCAAATTCATCGGATGTGTCATTGGGGTCACCGAGGTAGGCGCTTGTTAGAGATGGATAGGCAAGGCCTAGAATACCAACAGTGGTGTTGTCGCCACGCCAATACGCTCTGCTGGCCAAGCCGACTTGCTGTTTGGGGGCCAAAATCCCACCACAAGCGATATCAGAGACTCCCATGGGCCCTGATACATCCTCCCCAGAACCATAACGGCGATGAAAGTAGACTTCAGAGACATCATGAAGGAAGTTCTCGATATGAGGCTGGCCGAAACTGCATGGAGATTGTGTTTTCCTCACGTTGCCTGATGCATCCTCACAGGTGAATCCAGTCTTGGCAGCCCATGTATCAGAGCTTCCAGTATCGAAGATGAGCCAAACCGGGGTGTCATCCCAGGTGCACTGGATAGCGTACGCAGTGGAGAAGCTCCCGACAGCAGAAATGTTTTGGTGAGGGGCGGTACCCTTTCCAGCTGCTGCAAGATGAGTTCGCGTGAGATGGGAGAGAGCAGATCTCGGATGGGAGTCAGTCTTGTGCTTGAGGCTCTTGAGTCGTGACATGCGAACACCGGTGCGATCAATGGTTTTGGCGGAGATGGCTCTGGCTCTTTCGAAGGAGAAGCCGTTGAGTGAAGTTGAAATATCCCAGTGTGCCTGAGCCACTTGATTGCCAGCCACGGCCGCAAAAGAAGGGCATATGATGCTGGCGAGGAGAACGAAGATGAAGTGAAGCGATCTCATCTTGGTAATGAGCACTTTAGGTGTAAGGTTATCGGCGGAGGTTAGGAACGGTGAGGTTGTTGATGCAGGGGATAAGATGTGATGTTTAGAAACACTCCGGAATTTTGAAAAGGGGCTTACCTGTACCTCAGAATTCAGACTCGCGAGTGGCAGGCACCTCTTCCGTCTTGGCAGTGCCATGAGGTGGAGGTGCCTTCCTTCTCTGACTCGGCTACATGTAGCGTGGAAGGTGCAACAATAAGAGAAGACTCGCTGAAAAGACAATATTCCTGCTATTGTGACGTAGATTAGCTTGAATCAGTCCTATACCATATATATGCCTACCTTTCTTGGCTCAGGACTAGAAGAATTTCATTTTCAAATTGCTTCGGTGCTCGAGGTGTTGTTATCTAGTAAACATAACATACATACTTACTCAAGGGTCATGGTCAATAATATCATGTCCTTCTTTAGACTGTAATCGAACTTCTTCCAAATCTAACATACCAATCTAACTATGAACCTGATAAGTAGACAATTCAATGAATGGGAAACTTCGTATAAGAATATCCTGTTACTTCATGTCGTTGCTTGCACTCAGCTCTCGCATATCACAGATCGCGAGGTCATGCGTCACCAAGTCTGATCATATACAGAGCTAATAAACGATCTTTCTGTCAGATTGTAAAGCTTAATACTTCCCGGAGTCTCTGCTGCCTGGCAGAAAAACACGAATGTCCTGTATGTTCCCGGAGAACAAGGCATTGGGGCTCAACAAATAAGATCTCCTGATCCGGTGCTACAACCACTATCACTTAGACTTGTTTCCAAGTTTCAAGAGGATATCATAGTAGAACAATTGAGTTACCAACTGATTAGAATAAACGAGAAACAAGACACTGCGCTGACTACCTAACTAATTGGCGCAAGCTTACTGCGAGGCTGCCTATCTGAAACTTGACTCTATATTGAGCAACCTCACTATAGCGTTTGTACTTTCACGTCTATGTGTTCTATAAGCATTTAACTCTGAGAGTAGTCCTAGGTTTCACTACTGGAAAATAGTAAGCTACTGCCTAACTTAGGCTGTGCAATATCGATTTGATACCTCAAATATCATGTCAGCAACGAAATAAGCCATCACTGACTGAAGTTCCTTGTCTTGAAGCCAAGGAACCCCGCTGACAAAAACTAACATTGTACGAATTTTCAAATGAGCGCGCTTTATCCTCCACCTGGCATATAAAATATATTGGTCCATGCTTGGTATTCTAATGCATTGGTTGTCAGTGGTCTAAGTACACATTCACTTCCAAACTCCGCAACACAACCCTATTATCACTTGGTTTCCTACAACTACTTTCCGAAATCAAACGAAAATCTTACCTTCACTCTAGCATCCACTCGCATATCGATAGACTGAGGGCGAATCAAGGAGGAGCATGCAGACGTCACCATCTGACACTACCTCGATAGCGCGGCGCTTATCATGTTCAACTCCATAACGTCCCAGGATCCATTGGCTCAGAAACCTAATAATCGTAGGGCTAGAGGCTTGGACGCTTCTTAGATTGCCAATTGTGGATTTTAGATCGTCTTACAGTAAGCAGACTTGCATATAGGGGTATCTCTGGATCATCTCTCGAGACGTCAGCTCTGGGGCTTTGCTACAATGTCAACATCCGGAAGGCCTTCCTGGAACCTTGCTTCATGAGGCTCAAGTTTTCGGAAAGTATGAACTTTCATTGGTTTTCGTTGTCAACGGCCTGCATTTTGTCCCAGTAGCTGAGCATACCCGCAGGGTTCTCGGCCTTTGAGAGACCGAGAGATGTGGTATCAAGATGACTACCTCAGTGTGCTCTCAGGAATAAAAGGAACACATCTGCTCCCTTTTAATGTCCTGTCTCCCGATTGTTGCTCATACAAGTCTTATTAGACACCCAGTCTTGCTTTCTCTCCTACTATCCTCTCGCCCTCTATCTTACACGATCATGGCATCCTATCTGTCTGATGTGACTAAAACAGCTGGTGGTACCGAACAGACAATAATCACTGGCCCAACCAACGCCAGTAAACCCCATTTTGTTTTTGGCGCAACTCCCGTGGATGGCCACACATACCCCTTGCTTCGAATCGCAGAAGATCCTGTCCAGCGTGGCTTCGAAGTCACTTTCATTGCCGGCGACCAATTCGAAAAAGCAATCACATAGGCCGGCATTCGACATGTTACAGTTCCACCTCTAGTGAGCCCCAAGCTCATGTCAGAGCGTGAGGCTGTCCCCGCCGCCATTCCTCGACTTCTTTATGATATCAGGCATATCTTCACTGGACAAACTCCTGAGCGCTGGAGGATCCTCAAGGGAGTTCTCGAGGGCATCAGAGCTGAGGATCCAGAGAGGGACGTGATTGTTGTGCCAGAGACGTGCTTCATGGGTGCCAATCCTATCTCCCTCGGTGAACCTCTCCCCAAGGGGTTTACCAAGCGACCCAAGGTGATCAACTTGAATCCTATCCTTTACATGGATACCAGCCTCGACACTGCACCTTTTGGTCCGGGTCTTCCTCCTGGCTCAACGGAATCTGGCCGTGCGAGAAATCAATTCATGAACCAGATGATGGTTGGTGGACCTTTTGCTGATGTTATCGCCCATCAGGAAGAGGTTCTCAAGAATCTCGGTGCCACGGAGATTCTAGAGCCTCAGATTCCGTTTCACCATTGGATGCTCATGCATAATCTTTCGATTCAAATGTGTCCTCCCAGTCTCGAGTACTCTCGATCTGATGTGCCATCCAACGTCAAGTTTTCAGGCTGCGCAACACCCAAGCCTATTCCTGCGGACTTTAACTATCCTTCTTGGTGGGATGATGTAAAGCGTGGGGACCGACGTATCGTTGCTGTAACTCAGGGGACCATTGCTCGCGACGCAACCAATCTTATCATTCCTACTATCAATGCCCTCTCTGACCGCGATGTCCTCCTCGTGGTAGCAATCCTCGGGCAAAGGGGCGCTTTTCTCCCTGACGACATCACTATTCCTTCCAACACCCGCGTCATCGATTACCTCCCCTACGACGCTCTCCTGCCTCATGCTTCAGTGTTTGTCATGAATGCGCAGAGAGTGGAGTGGTGTTGCGGTCAACTTACACCTGATATGGGACGGTCAGGCGTCGAGCGTATTTTGGCAGATGATAGCTTCAAGAAGAGGGTTGATGAGATCAAGGCCGAGAATGAAGCAATGAAATTCTTTGACTTTATCGAGGAGCAGGTTCTCTCGGTTGAAAGTTTGGAGGCATGATTTACTTTGACACACGATAGTCTTGGTATCACTCATAATACATTATTTCTGAAGAGCCTGAACCTATGATTGATGTCATGTGTAAGAAAAAGTCTCTGAGGGCCTCCGGTCCCTCGACTTTGTTCCTCCGCCCGGCTCCGGCTCCGGCTCCAGCGGGGCCGCGGTTCCTTAAATAGGCCGACTATTACGGAGCATCGCCCGGAGGGGAAAAGTCCTAATATTGGATCGTTTTTATTAAAAAGTCAAAATGTCTCTATAGCAATATACAAGGTATA